>OZ008368.1:62135800-62358300 GCA_963931995.1 Phaonia tiefii | reverse complement strand
AAAGTTAAAAAATACAAATAAAGTTTAAAATAGTAAGAACACACATTTTTTTATTATTTAAAAATATACCTTTTATTACTTACAAAGAAATAAATTGACATTTTAGTTTTTATTATTAAAAAAATATATTTCTTTTAAAATATAATTAAGTTTAAAATAGTAAGAACATAAATTTTCTTTTTAGTTAATGCATGAGAAATGTTCTTTATTATTTTAAAAAATATTTTCTATTTACAAAGAAATACATTAATATTTGATGTTTTATTGTTTTTAAAAAATTTAATACTTTTCCCAATATAAAAAAATAAATAATTATTATTTAAAATAGTTTATAAATTTGACACTAATTGTGATAAAAAAAATTCCCTAATTTGTGTTTAATTTTTAAATCAGTTATTTGTTTATTTAACAATTTTTATTATTTTTTGATTTAAAACAATTGGGCCGGCCCTATTCTAGTTGTTATCGTCTTTCTAATATCAACGTCACATCGTTTAAATGTCGTTATCACATCGACACTAATTTCCTATTTCCTAACTGTCTTGAGGCTACATCGACTGTTTATCAATAACTGGTAAAATAACTGGGTAACTGGTATGACCAGTTTTTAAGAGGGTAGTTAACTATTGGATTACTTAATCGTAATTGAAAGTTAATAGGATGTCAACTTTAAATTTTGTTTTTCAGTGGTGAGTTCATGTAAACCTACATATTGTTAACGATTATGGCAACCCTCGTATTCTTATTGGGAAAAAATATCTGTTTTGGGCTAAATACCAAAACAAAAAAGTAGAATTATGTAAAATAAGAAATCTTACATACATATTTCCTTTTGCCAGTCAGTAATGTGATTGTCAAAATCATATGGTTCTGACTACAAGTTAACCAACCAACATTGGGTTGTTAAATCATTGTTAACCATTGACTGAAAACCACAATTCGATTTAAAAAAAAAAAATAATATTTTCCCATTAAATCCCATGAAGGGGTAAGGGAGAGCTCCTCATAATCACTGATCTGTGCGCTTTCCAGTTTCCACTCACTGATCGATGTTAAACCACAATTAACGCAGATCACCACTGCTGAAAAACTGTGCGCTTTCCAGTTTCCACTCACTGATCGATGTTAAACCACAATTAACGCAGATCACCACTGACTGAAAAACTGGCCTTTAATGAATGACAGGGGGAAGAAGACGAACATTTTCCATTTGTACTTCAAATATATAATTTTTCATTCGGAAAAAGTTATTGAATTTTGTGAAAAATAGTTATATGGAGTCCGACATGGAAGTAACACTATCCCTGGATGAAGGCACATGTTCCTTTCCCCGTCCACGAACTGCATGCTTTGTGAAATATAGTACGAAATGTTGAGTAAGAAATGATTCACATAAATTTCACCGTGGAACATTCGGTCATGTTAAAGGATTTGAAATGTACGTTTCGATACCTGGCGCTTGTTCGAGAAATCTGAGAGTAAAGTGGAAAGATATACATTTCTGAACTGAAGGCGAGTAAAGCAAGCGTGCGGGGCTTGTAATTTATATTTCGGGCCTGTGTTACACATTTTTCACGATCAGATAGAGCCAATCTTGGGCATTACTTCCACTGTCTCGGTGGATACGGCGTAGTTTGTCAATCGATCATCAAAAGGCTCGCGTCGATTGGTGTAAGGAAATGTTGAAAAAATTCATGGCGGTATATGATCACGACAGGCGAAGAATCTTGAATCCTATGCATATGAACACAGAAAAAAATAAAAATTAATTTCAATTAAAAAATTTGTTTATTTGATTAATTTTTTAATTTATTTTGGTGTAATAACGAAAATGATAATATTAATTAAAGGTAGTTGTAAATTTGTCAAACAAATCTTTAATTAAAAAATTTGTAAATTTGATTAAAACATTTATTGCATTTTTTCGAAAATATTGATTAAGTATGTAATCAAGTTAATTAAAAAAATATTGATTTTTTTGATTAAATTTTAAATTGAATCAATTAAAACTGTTATTGCTTTTTTCAGCATGAAACCTACATCCCTTGCGACGACGCTAAAAAAAAACTAAAATGTTATATTTTAAACGATTTTATTCAACGTTTCGCAGTTACATTTTCTTATATCTATAAAAATTTAATTTTTTAGAATTTAGATTCATAATCGAATCTAATGCCCGGTTTTCTTAAACGAGAACAGTTATTGAGGAAATGTAATTCAACAATAAATTCCATTTCGTTGTCACAAAATATTTTCATTTTGTTTTTATAACTGAAAGAGTGGTCCTGGAGAAACATTCAATTTATCGGCTCCTTCCACATCAACAGTCACTCCATTGTCGCATTCCATCTCTTCTGAATATTCACAGGTTTTTTGGAGAAATGTATTGCTTCTATCCAATTTAGGGCGCTCTTGTTTTACAAGTTCAAAATGTCTAAGAAAGTGAGTCTTAAAGTTTCTTTTTATGTGAAATTTTTGAAAACAATTTTCGTGTAAACAATTGTATGTGACATAAAGAAGAACATGGTGAAAAATTCTGTCTGTTCGTGTTGTTTGAATTATAGGCCTTTCAGTGATGTTGATACTTAGGGATCTTCGATCGATACTAATTCGCACATGTGAATTGCAGAATTGAATTTGTATATATACGATTGATGATCAACAGATGGTATCAATACAGGCACAGTAGTTAGGCATCTGATGATGAACTTGTCACGGAGTTCGAAACTAGTCATGCCTGTGAGTGTGTGTTGAACTGAATTGTCTATTATTTCAAACAAAAACCAACCATTTTTCAATTCGAAAAATGTTCATGACTTGTAAGCTTGTAGTATGAATTTCTCATACATTAACCAAAAACTAACAAAATCGGTCAACAAAATTCAAATTCAAATAAATTTTTTTTGCAAAAATTGTTAATATTTAGGTTTGTTAAGAACATATCATGCACATTTATATGAATTTACACAGATTCACAGCAAAAATGCAATAAAGCACTCAACAATTAAACATTTTTACAGCCGTAGACTTGCGCCTTGCCAACTCCAAGTTTTAAAAAATAAATTATAAATATGAATAAAAATTTAATTGATTCAATTAATTTTTAATTGAATTTTTTGAAAAAATTCAATTATATTTTTAATTGAAATTTTTCAGACCAATATTTTTTCCTGTGAACCTGAGACTAAACAGAAGCCGCCTGTATAGTGGAGGACCAAATCCAACAAAAGTTGGTCGCGCCTGCTTCTTCGGTACAAAAACCGGTGATACCGGTTAACCCGTCATCCAAGCTGAGAGATTTAAAATATAAAAAAATGCAGAAACCTCGAAACCAGTGTTCTCAGCCCCGGCTGAAGTCCAGCCACGAGAGAAGACTTCAGCCCTAATATCTCTGGTGCTTAAGGTTATTAGGTCAAGCAATGTCTTAACAAATTTCATCCACAAATATCCCGATAGCAAAGCGACTCATCGATTCGTCGAATTATTATTATTTTTATATATTTGTCGGTTTATTTTGGAAAGTTTTACAAAAAAAATATCTGGAAAGTTATACAAAAAAATATATGATAAAAACGGTATCGAGTTTTTAAAATTTCAATCACAAATATTTTGATAACTATGGGAGTTATCGATAACTTTTGTCTAAAGCGAACCATAGACTTGTCACTCATGAGCGTGAACCTCAGTTATCGTTGATGTATATTGTCGGTTTACCGGCCCCTATTGGTACCAAATAAGAATGTAATCGAAATTTTTGGCATAAATATCTTGTTAGTAACATTTTTTGGTAATATATTTTCAAACTCATCACCCAGATACAAAGTTATCGACCAAGCTTATGCTCATGAATGACAAGTCTGTGGTTGGCTTAAAATGACCTGCTGATTAGGAGGTATTCTACACAAATGAGTTATCAGATTGAAAGGCCTCGGATATAACACTCTTGCCGCAGTCTTGTTTTTAAGTCTACGACGAGACGAACCTCATCGACGAGCGGACATATAGATCCTAAAATCTAACACGTTAGCGGATTTTTCACCACCTTATTTAAAAGTCATGTGGTGCAATGGGTATTGTTCGCGCCTCTTGTACATGAGATCTTGGCCTCGATCCCTGCTCTAACCACCTGAAATTTTTTTCGGCGGCGGTCACCCCGCATAGTGACGGCGACACTATCGAGTATTTAGCCATCAAAAAGCTTCTCAAAAATACCGTTCGGAATCGGTGTAAAAACTGTAGGTCCCAATTAGTGGTTATAGAACTAGAAAGCGCACAGCTCACCGGTTGTGAGAAGCTCTCCCAAATTCCTTCATGAAATGTAAAGGGAAACTATTTACTTTTTTATTTAAAATTCACGACTGCTGCGCTTTAATTTAACAATACGATTATTTCTACTCGTATGTCGACCAAAAAACCATCGATATATGAATTTCAGCCGATCTAAAGCGGACCACACATTTGCCAATCATGTCATTTATTGCCATTTTAACGCCAATCCCGATGCGAAACAAGAATGCAATCGCTGTTGTTCATATCACTACCATACTCGCACACAATCTTGGTAACGTTTATTCAGTTTTATGAACCAGGGAAAAATCTATTGACAAAGCTCATGGTCATTATGGACAAGTGTGTTGCGTAGTTATGCCAATGGGAATCGGAACCACAGCGGCATATTTCTAGCCACGTGCGCCAACAATATCGAGGGCGGCGCAATAATGAAAACAAAAATAGAATTGCGAAAACAAAAATAGAATTTTGAAATGAAATAATAAGTATCATTATTAAATTTTTCTTTTGTTAAAAAAATATTTATTTTATTCTTTAAATATATGTTTTTTATTTAAGAATATATTTTTTTCATAACAAAAAAATATTCGTTTTGTTATGGAATAAATATTTTTTATTGAAAAATTACTATTATTTAAAAATTATTAGCTTTTTTAATTTGCAAACATTTATTTTATTATTTAAACTATTTTCTTTATTATTGAAAAAAGTAATTCTTCTATAAAGGGTGTGGCAGTCAGATTGTACTGTTTAAATTTTGTGTCATTTTATTTTGTGCAAGTGGCAACACTGAAATTTGGCAGGTGTCACATATGTTTTTTCCGATTATTAAAAATTGAGCGCTTTACGAAACAACAACGCGTTATAATTGTGAAAATTTATTACAAAAATTTTGAAAGTTATGCTGAGACCGCTCGCAAACTTCGAAGAATTTTCAGTCGAGAAAGTGCACCTAATGTGACAACCATTCGAAGAGTGGTCAAAAAATTTGAAGAAACTGGGTCGGTTATGGATAGTAAGACTACGGTGCGTTAACGTACCGGTCGGTGTCTTGAAAACATTGCTGCTTTAAGCGAGAGTGTCGGCGATGACCCGAAAACTTCAATTTGGCATCGTTCTCCACAACTTGAAACTTCACGAAGCACCAAGTAGCGAATTTTGACAGATGACCTCCACTCTCATGCATACAAAATGCAGCTTACTCAGGAGCTCAAACCAGCAGACCATGGAAAGAGCAGGGCAATTCGTTCAATGGGTAATGGAGCAAAGTGAAGTCAATGCCATTTTTTTAAAAAGAGTCATCTTGAATCGCTTTTCCATCTGAATGGCTTCGTGGAGACAAACACTTGTCGAATTTGGGGTTCAGAATATCCTCATGCAATCCATGAGAAACAAATGCACCCACAACGAGCAACTGTCTGATGCGGAGTTTGGCCATTCAGCTTCCTTGTGCCTTACTTTTTTGAAAATAAGGCCGAAATTGCAGTGACTGTAAACGGCTTTCGTTACAGGAACATTACAACGCAGTTATTGTGACCACAACTGGACGGCATGGATCTGAACGACATGTGGTTTCATGAAGACGGCACCACCTTCCAAACCGCGCATGAAACAAGCGATTTATTGCAGCAACGAACTAATATCTCAAAAAATTGTGATGTCAACTGGCCACAAAGACCATGCTATTTAACGACGTTCGATTTCTTACATTGGGGGGTTTGTGAAATCTCTGGTTGAAGCGAATAAACCAGAAACAGTGCCTGAGCTCAAATCCAAAATTCAACGCGTCATCGGTGAAATACAGCCACATCTCTGTGAAAAAGTCATGAAAAATTTAAAGAAGAGAGTAATGGCCTGTCATCAGAGAGGTGGGTGCCATTTGACGGACATTTTATTCAATACTTAATCGGAACATGTCTTCTTTACAACCCAATAAAACAATCACAACTATGTCAAAAAATACGTGTCTTTATTTTAAAATGAAAAAGTGCATTCTTACTGAGACACCCTTTATTTTTTTTTTCATTTTTATTTTAAACAAGATTTAAAGAAAATATTTTTTAATATTATTAAGTTTTTTTATTTTATATATCATTTAATTTTTTGTTTTTTATTTGGAAACAAATTCAGAATTCTTTTGAAATAAATTAGGAATCTACAAAATTGTTTTTATTAAAAAAATATTTTGTTTATTTAAAAAATAAAACATATTTATTAAAACAAATCTAAAACCCAATAAACCTCAATTAAGCAACATGTATACTGCATCCAATAAACCAAACTTTACAGGATGAACCAAAAGTTTTCCTACTTCTCACGTACATATGTATGTGTATGTAATAAGGAACATTTTTGTTTCCTTGTTTTGTTGTTTATTATTATTATTTTTTTTTTTGGGTGGCAAATGATGTTTTTACTTTAAGTAAATACCTAGGAAGAAATATACATTAATATATTTAAAGATATTTGATAAGCAACATAATAAAAAACAGCAACAACCTCCCCCTCATACCGGAATTAGTTATAAATACACAAAATTCTAGATCCTAAGACCTAACATTCATATTCTCTATACAGTTCAATAACATTATAAAGAAGAAAAAAAGAAAAATACCAAACCCCAAAAGTACATCTTTAAGTGCATTACACAAAAATAGACAAGAAATATGAAATATTAAAAATAAAAAATAAAAATTTTAAATATTGAACGCTGAATAATAAAAAAAAATATTTAAATACTTTTTAAGAAATTGTTGAGAAATATTGGTATAACAATAATAATATATACAACAAACAAAACTAGCATTTTTACCAAGTTAAAACTTCACATATAACAAAAACTAAATAAACTGTTAAACATAAATACAAAAAAAAAATAATATTTTTTCACGTAAAATTAAAAAGTTCACCACAACTGAAAACTAAAAATTTAAAATTAGTAAAATAAAACTCATATTTTCGTTTGGCTTTTTTGTTCTTAAATTATTTTATTGAAATTTATGTCTCGTCTTTATCTTATTTCTCTCACACAACCTGTTTAAACCAAGTACCATTTAAGGAAAGAAAAGAAAAATATTTACCAAGAAAATATATAAAACACAACTTCAAAGGACCCTATCTCTGCTATTCTCTCTCTGTCTCTCTTGTACCAATCGAACCTTAGAACACACACTATTGTAAAATAACAATAAAATAAAAAAAATATTTATATTAAACATAACAAATTAATGCGAAACATCCTGTAACCTGCAATATATTGATGAAATGGATTAAGTCAACAAGTAAACAAGTGCAAAAAAACGTTATTAGCAAAATAAATTAAATACCTACAATTAGATTGAAAGATTTAAAGTTGAAAGCATTAAAACCAATTATAAAATATGATGGAAACAAAAAACTAATAGAAATTATTAACTTCAAAATGAGGAAATTGTAAATAGGAAAGGGCACAGATTTTATAAGATTTTGTATTCACACAAATCACGCTGCAATATTTTTCAATAGTTAATGACCGACAAATGTATATCTTCATCCCTGAGAATAATTTAAAATGTCTAAAAAATTTAAAAGATTCGAAAAGTTCTTAAAATTGTTACCAATTTAAATTGTTGCATTATTTTGTTTATTAGCATTTTATTAGTAATCCATAATAAAAATAAAATTCTCATTGCATTATGGTTATATTTCACTAAATTACTAACCTATTATCCCATTATGTTTCTATTTCTAATTATGGACTCATTTATTATATCTCCTAAAACTGTACAATTATTCGACATTAAAAACAACGTTTAATAAACTTTGTTGTGAACTCTCCTCAACATATTTATTTATAGCAAATCAATGCACTAATTTCTCATAACACCATTAACAATAATCCAGTATTTTCTAGCAAATTCTTTAATCAAAATCCATTTATACAATAATCAAGTAATTTTTAACAAGCTCTAAAAGTACAACTTTTTGCAAATATTCAATATTCAAAACAACGCTAAAAAAACAAAAACTTTTATTAAATCAATCGAACATTTATAGCAAATGAAGACCTTACTTTCCGAATCATTGTCTACAACAACCTAGTACTATCCAACAAATTCTTTTGGCTAAAGCTTATTAAGTCAACTCTTCAACCATTTCTACAACAACCTAGTATTTGCCATAAATCTCAATAACAAAAACCATTTTAGCGAAGTGAGCAATATTTTCGTGATAGCCTAAAACTATACAACGAATATTACTGAAACTCTGTCTTTGTTCACTTAATCTTCTACAATTATTCGATAAAACAAGTTTGATTGAAATTCTTTTTTTTACAAAATGTGGACAAGCTTCAATAGCGATATCAGTCGACTATTTCTAGCAAATGAAGACATTAGTTCCCGAATCATCGTCCACAATAACCTAATACTTTCAAGCCATCTTTGTTTTGAAAATAAATGTAAAGAAAATCAAAGGAAATATACTATGGACCAAATGGTCCCTTAACCTAAGATTCGTATTTTTAACGAATGTTAGCTTAAGAGACCATTTAGTCCATACTGCAATTTACAAACAAAATAACCATCTATTCGTATTCTTTGTTTCTATCTTGGGTCAGTAATACTCAAATATTTTTATTATTATTGTTATTTTATATTTTGAACATAATTGTAAAGAAAATCAAAGAATATATTCTATGGACCAAATGGTCCCTTAATCTGAAATTTGTAATTTCTTATTTGACTCACTCCTGTTTCTAGTTAGAAAATTTAATTTTTGCTCATGCCATTGGTTTATAAAAAAGATCACGTGACCTGAAAAATGAAGTCAGTATATATCACCGTTCAAAACTTACAAAGAAAACTAGCCATTATTTGGACCAAATGGGCTTAATCTAACAGCAGGGTTAACCGTTAACAATTATTCGATATTTAAAACAAATTTTAATGGAAATGCTTTTAATAAATAATCTATATTCTCCGATCTTGAGGTCAGATTTGCTTTTCTTGAATTAATTTTTCTTCGATATTTCGTTAGATACTCAATTGTGTAGCATCGTCAGGAGATGTAAACAATAATTAACAATTAAAACCGAATAACAATTATGAAAAATTATGTCAATATAAAAATGTTCGAAAAAAGTTTTCCCGCCTTTTTCAAAATTTTCTAAAGTTACAAGTTACAAACAAATTTTCAAACATAAATAATGTGCGTAAAAAGTTAATATAAATTAACCCAAAGAGAAATATTAGATTGATAAACGATGCTTTTATCAAATTACATGAACATGCCTCAAAAGCGATGTCAATCGACTGTTTATATCAAATCATTGCATCAGTTTCACGAATCAACGTCTTTAATATCCTAGTACTTTCAAGCCATTCGATAATCTGACACTAATTAAGCCATCTAGTCAACCATTTCTACAATAACACAATATTTCCCCTAAATCTCAATAAGTAATAAATTTTTGGCAAAGCTAGCAATATTTTCGTGATAGCCTAAAACTATACAACTAATATTACATAAACTCTGTCATTGTTTCACTTAACACTTTAAAATTAATCGATATTCAAAACAAAGTTAAATAGACTTAATTTTATTTAATTATGATGACAACCCTCAATAGCGATATTAAATCAAAACTAGTATTTTCTAGAAAATCTCTTAATGAAAACTCGTCAATCCAAGACTTCAACCATTTCTATAATTATCTAGTTCTTTTGAACAAGTTCTATCATTAATAAGTTTATAGCAATGTTCGACATTTTTGTCTAACTAAGATGGGGCGTTTTGTATGCAATAAAAATTTTGAAGCCTAACTCCGCAAAACACATATAGCTTTGATCATCCTTAGAATTTTTGCCGAAGAGGTCAATAAGTTTAGATGAACTTTACCCCTACCAAGAATTAAATATACATTACAACCTCACACCCAAAAAAAATCTAACCGCTCTGTATTATAATATATTTTTAGAGCGCTGACATGGATTAAATCCGGGGGATTCAATATGGCTGTGAAAAATTATAAAAGTGATGCGATCCGTCAACAAATTTGAACGCAAAATATTCTCAGATCGCTGAATCCATTTCGTTGCTATCAAATGTTAAACTCAAAATGGAGGATCCAATATGACGACGAAGAATTCAAAAAGTGATACAATCCGTCAATAAATTTGTACGCAGTTTATCTTGAGGTCGCTGAATTCATTTCTTTGGTTTCAAATCCAAAATTCATAATGGCGGCTACAATATGAACCAGATTATTTTCTAATGTGGTCCCATTTTAGAAATATAGATATACAGTGAAATGGCAACCCCAAAAAAGAATAGCAATTCTATGCGAGCATAAATTACTTTTTCATATTCTGTAAAAACGAATCACCGTCTACAACAGCCTAGTACTTTCGAGCAAACTATTTAAACAAAAGCTTACTAAGCCAAGACTTTAACAGTTTCTACAACCTAGAAATTTCCAAAAATCTCAATAATTAAAAAACTTAGCACAGTTAGCAATACTTTCGAGGCATTGGAATTGTAAATTGAAGACATCGACCATTTCTATAACAACCTAGTTTTTTTTTTAGCAAATTCCATAATTAGAAACATTTTAGTGAAGTCAGCAACCATTTCGTGATATTCGTGACAGCCTAAAGATATACCACAAATATCTGGTTTTTTATTATTTAAATAACAGTTAACAATCAAAACTGTTCGAAAAATATTTTATCTAAACTGTTAGAATACTATTACACTGTAACACATAGTATTACGTTCGTAGTGTTCAGATCTTAGGTCGATGTAGATTATATTAGTTTGAGAAGGATGAGTCGGCGCATTGGTACTTCGCCTCCTAATTAATTTCAGGGCATATAACTTAGCCTGTGTGTTTCTCAGCTATGAAATCATCATAGTACCGGAATAATTTTATGTTTCTTTTTATATTAAATTCAGTTTTCTCTAAACTCGTCCCCTGAAATTCATACTGAATACTGTATACTCTGTCACTGGAGGGGTGCTGGAGTCTAGAATTTGCGAAAGGAGGGCAATGCCAGATAAAATGTTCCATTGTATCGACGTCCTCGCATGTCCTGCATTCATTTGTATCGGCTCGTTCAATTAGAACTTCACTCCGTGAAGTGCCCAGTTAGAACATGTATGAATAGAATAATTTCGAGTTTTCAAGTTTCATGAACCCGCTCACTTGTTCTTATCCGGGCCGCCCATAAAATATCTTTGCCGATTTGGACTTATCTAATGCATTCCATAATCTTCTGTGCTGTAATCTGGCCAGTTTTTAAAGCTCCGTATTTTTGATTTTGACAAATTTGGTGATTTTCATTCTTCCAGTCCAGGGGTTGTTCCTAGAAGCCGTAGTTCAATGTCAGGAAATTTTTCTTGATATTGTTACGAATTTACTGCTGTTTCTTTTTAGCGCTGTTTTATTTCCAGTTAATTAAAGAATATACTTTTTAAATTACGACAGCGACCATGATTATCTTTTTTTATACAAACTTAACATTCACAATGTTCTCTACTCAACACCAATATATAACTGTCACAACAATTTTATTATACTCGGCGATGTATACTTTTAAGCGCCTGAAGTCATAGGGCGCCCCTATCGGCTTTTTAATAAATTCAGTCCAACTCTCAAAACGTGTAAACGCGAACCATCTCATAAATACCGCCATCATTCTCTCCATTCTTCTAGTACATGTTTCGGGAATTAATCGCTATCTGTTCTCTATTGTTCCAGAGATTTTAGCGAATTCATCAATCAATCAAATTGAGATTGAATATATATACTATTTTATTGTACTCGACGATGTTAACTTTTAAGCGCTTTAAGTCATAGGGCGCCTCTATCGGCTTTTTAATAAATTCAGTCTAACTCTCAAAACGTGTAAACAGCAGCATCGCGAACCATCTCATAAATAGCGCCATCATTCTCCTCATTCTTGTAGTACATGTTTCGGGAATTAATCGCTATCTGTTCTCCATTGTTCCAGAGATTTTAGCCAATTCATCAACCAATCATGGTGAGATCTAACTCATGGTGAGAACGAACTTAAAGAGACCATTTTCTAGTTATCGATATAATGATCTGTCGAACTGTTAGAATAATCAATTAAGTTGGATTCATTGACGTTAAAACCGATCCGATCTATTCGGCCTCATAACGCCCGGCGTCTAGATGTTATAAGCGAATGAAATATAGGTTTTGATTAGTGGTTCAAATTTATGTTACTTACACTGTGAAACAGTTCTACGTATAGACAAAAATCAGTGAGGCAATGTGTTAACACATTTTAAATGTTAACACATTAGTAAATGTTACATTGGAAAATATAAAAAGAATAGTTTTTATACCGAAGGCTCTTTTGCTATTGCACTTTCTTTTTTCCTACATCTGCTTTAACATTTGATGTATTATCGTTAAAATAAATACAGCAATATTTAGTTCACTGAAATAATTGTTTTTGTTGTGTCATAAACAGATCGACGATAAAAAGTATTTAATAGTATAGAGAAATTATTGCACTCTTTTTCCGCTCTCATGTATAGAGTCTGAGTAAAAGGGCATAAACGAGTCTTATTCTTGTTATAGAAAATTGCAATATAAATGCACCATTTCGACAATGTTATTGCATAAAACAATACAAAAAGCTTAAATGTTTCAAAAGGCATCAATGTTTCACATCAAAATTATGAATGGACCAAGTTATGCCAAAAAATACATTGTCCAGATGTTGCCAGTGCTTTTGAGTCTTGCAATTCGTTCCATGAGTTCTCTATACTATTCAGTACTCTTTGGCAACGACGACCTACTTGTTTGTTCTCTGCCGCTACATCAATACCATCAGACTTATTTTCAGACAGAGACTATTGTTGTACAACAACCACGTATGTAATGCTAACGCTGTGTGTTGCTTGCATGTGTTGTGTTCACTTTGATAGATTGCGCTGCCCGTGCCTATAGATGTTAACACATCAAAAAAAAATATATTGCTAAATATATTGCTGGATCGCGAGCTGCCAGATTGAAATCGAAATCCGCTTGGTTAAGGGATATTATGGAGCTCTGGTTGAAGAAATAGAACAAAGGTATTTGGAATTTAATGTATTGTTTGGACTAATTAATGAGGAATATTTTGAAAACTGTACCTTGCCAGGTGTCCAACCAACATTCGAACAACATTCTGAGGCTCAGTAGGGTGAACTACAGACACTCTGCTGACATTCGAATGGAAGGAAAATTCTCCGAGTCGGTTAAAGAATTCGAATTGTTGGGTAGAGACATTCGGGGGACTTTCGGGTCAATAATGTAAACAATTAATAGAGAACAAAGTGCACGTGGGCCTGGAATTTTCGGGTTAATTAAACTGATTTTGTTGATTAAGTTTTATGAGAAATTGTAGCTATTAGGAATTTCAATATTTCATTACTGATTTGTAATGGGCAAGTAACTTATTTCCTTACAAATAATATTAAAAATATTAAATTGAATTTCATTTAAATTTATTTATGAGGATAAAGATATACAAAATACCTATTAGAAAAATATTTCCCATTTCGAAATCCCTCGAATTCAATATTATAACAATGAAAATAATAAATTGTGTCAAACAAATTTAAACCATATAAATTTAATTCAAAAATACAGAAATAGTAATATTAAAAGCAAACATTTTTTTGAAATAAAAAAAATAAAGCTCGCTCTTTTTTCAAATGAGAAGCGTAATAGACAAGAGTTTTGAATTTGAATTTGAATTGAGATACCAATGATATGTGATTGTTTTTGCATTGAGTTTGTAGATTATACACGTTAAGAGAAAATAAAGTAAAGAACCAAAAAATATAAATTAAATATTAAAAAGACAAATTTAAACTAAAACTGCCCAAAATATGGGACAATCGAAATAGAATTCTACGGAAAAATTTCGACTTGTTCAAGTACTTGTTCTATTGAAATTCTTAGTTATATTTAACAAATGGGCAGTTTAATTAAATTTGTTTTTTAATATTTTTGCTAATTGGCTGTGGCATGATACCAGAAAACAAAACCCCTGAGCATAATATATAGATGAGTTAGAAATTTATAAAGCCGGATTGAAATTTAGAATGTAGAATTTTGTAGTTAAACAAATAAATATTTATTGCAAAACTTGAAAAGAAAACAAAATACAATTGCAAATTATTTGTAAGAATTAAAAGTTATGGACGGCATGGAATGTTAAGAGTAACGTCTTTGTTTTTAATATAATAAGTGATGAAAAAACGCGATTCTGATTTTAACAGGATTTGAAGAATTCCCGGGAAAATGATAAGAGTAAAGCAAAAATATTTTGATTATAAGAACTAAATTTAATTTTTAATATTTTTAAATTTTATTTAAATTTCATTCTAATTAAACGCGATTGACAAATGTTGTCATAATTTTTGATAGCTAAGACATTTTTCCTGCGTATCCCAAGATACGAATGTGAAGGTTTTCAAAAAACAGGTTTGTTTCCTTTAAATTTCAAGTATAATAAAATGCTCTGCTCTTTGGCAAATGAACTCCGAAATCTATGAATGTCTTATGATTAATTTTTATTTAACGGGTTAATCACTTATCTTATTTCAAAATCCCAATACTCCACCTTATCTGCGAGAGCTCTATACCCATTTAAATGCAAATCTTAATCGCTTGATTTCTAAAGTTTTCTTTTGAGTTCAAACCATTGTACAAATAATAAAATATAAGATTCCTCACGATGCTTATCTAATTTGATTGTGTTCCACCCAAGACATTTCAAATGTTATGTTATTATAAATAATATTGAGATTTTGTTTTATAAAATAATAAAAACAAGTTTACACATTCAAACAAACACACATATTTTGCAACTTAGGTACCTTAGTTTTGAGTTTTTCTTGTCGCAGTGAAGGAATAACATTAACAATGAATTTTTTGTTTTGTAATTATAAATAACAGGAAAATCTAATTTATTTTATTTACCCTATGTTTATAAATTGTACAAAAAATTATGAACATAAAAATATGCAATGGTATAATTTTTTATTATTATTGTATAAAATTAAATTGAAATTTTTTTTAAAAATTTTTAAATATTTTTTAAATTTTTTTTATTTATGTTATTTTATTATTATTTTATTTAAATATTTTTTATTTTTTAATTTTTCTTCTTTTTTGTGTCAAACTGTTTTTCAAAGGAATAAGCGCTAAACTACCTGGGGTGGCCCATGTGAGCCCTTTTCGACCCGTTGCATTCTTTTCTGCTGCCACCATATTTTTACCCACTTTGAGGGCTCTTAGGGGGCAAGTGACGACGGTCGTCGAATTACCGGTCATTATAATATTGTTGGCCTAACCCTTTTCTATAAATCGCCTATGAACACATTTGCTCTATCTACTACGTGAACTATTCTAGGCACCAAAAACCCATGGAGAAAAATACTTCTGTTGATCATCCCCATATCGATGATATAGATTACACTGTGCGTAATTTTTTAAGTCATAGAAATATAATCATATACGGACACCACAACGTGATAAAATATCAAAAAAAAAGACCCATGTCTCCCAGTTTTGCCTAAAGTCATGCCCTTTTTTTTATGTGCCCCCAAAAATTTGTCAGGCTCATATCTTGCAATTCGTTTTACTCTCTGAAAGACAGTTGTAGCTCTTGCCATAAAGAATAAAAATTGTAAATCTATAAAATCAAAATAACTTCATCTTCAAGGTCAAAATCTCAAAAAACTTCGATTTGTTTACCTTTTTTCCCTGATAGCAAACTGTTCAAAATTCAAGGAAAGAATCAACTACAGAAATGTACCTAAGATCTCAGTAAACAACTTTCTAGAACTTATAAACTTCCTCGGAATGATTCTTAATAAATCAACACAAAAGTGAAAATTTTCCGGAAAATTTTTTAATTTCACTGTGTGTAATTTATTAAGTCATGGAAATATAACCATACACGGACACCACTACGTGATAAAAGACAAAAAAGACCCGTGTCTTCCAGTTTTGCCAAGGTGATGGACTTTTTTTAAATGAGCCCCGAAAGATGTGGGGGCCTCGGTGTCATTTTTGCAAAAAAGTGATCATTTTGTCAGGCTCATATCTTGCAAACCGTTCGCAATTTTGATTTACTCTCTGAGGGAAAGTTGTAGCTCTTGTCATAAAGAAAAAAGAGAATGAGAACTTATTATACAAATTCATAAAGAATTATTATACAAAATCATAAATTCATAGAATTGACTTCGAAAATATTTGAAACCTATTAAAATGATATGCACATTTTCACGGAATTATTAGTATGTATAGGGTGATTCAATAAGACCTCAGATTTTCTTTTATAACTAAACACATCAAAATTTTTTTTTTATTTCATCATGTTTTTTAGTCTATGGCATTTATTTTTGAAACGCAATATCCGGTAACGACGCCAGATTTTGTTAAACTAAATTTTTTCAACTGTAATTCAGAAATATCAGTTAAGCTTCATAAAAGATCAATTTAATTTAAAATCTTCTAATTCAAATTCAGTAAATATCAATAAAAAGGAACATGATAACAGAGTTCCTATGACCTCAACTGAATGGCATGGATTTGGATGACATGTGGCAAGACGGCACCACCTGCCACACCGCGCATGAAACAATCGAGTTATTGTTGCGACGAACTAATATCTCAAGGAATTCTGATGTCAACTGACCACCAAGATCATGACATTTAACACCGTGCGATTTCTTTCATTGGGGTTTTTTGAAATCTCGGGTTTAGGCGAATAAACGACAAAAAATTCCTAAGCGCGAATCCGAAATCTAATGCGTCGTCGATGAGTTATGGGAAATTTCATGAAAGGAGTAATGGCTTGTCATCAGAGCCGCCGGGGCTTTTTGACGGATATTTTATTCCATACTTAATCGGAACATGTTTTCTTTACAATCCAGTAAAAAAAATCACAAGTATCTCAAAATATACGTGTTTTTATGTTAAAGTGAAAAAGTGCTCTCTTACTGAGACACCCTTTATATAAACGGTAATTCAAGATCAATACATTTGGAGACGCCTTGGCCGATACACTGTTGAACAGTGACTTAAGAGCGACTTGTATACGTGCCATAAAGTGGCCGCCACTATTGACAAACTGCGGAAGATTCCTGATAATGTATGAAAATGTCCGGGGGTGTCATGAGTTTCTTGTATGATAGCGGACCGGCATGTCGCACACTGACAAAAACTCTTTACATCAAATCGTTGATAAATGTCCGTCAATTGTTCTTCATTCACTTGATGACAAATTTCATAAACTCAACTAAAAGGTTCTTCAGTTTGAAGATTGTGCGTTACTTCACCTTTTTCAGCTTCATTTAATTGATGATCTTTTTTACATCAATCTATATCATTGGAATTTACAAATAATTAGTGGGATCGATTCAAACTATGGACGTAGTATTGAAAAAAATAAACAGAAAAAGAAAAAAATCTGGTAGAAAATTTAAAATATGTCCACAATAGAAAATAGTGCACTGGACAAAAAACAATATCCACTCTATGAGCATTTTCTATGTGGTCTTATACCCTGTTTTTGTGAATTTTTTTTCAATGAAAAATAGCCCGAGTTCGGCTACATACCAACAAATAATTTACAACAAAATAATGACAAATTTACATCAAATTGATGACAAACTTACTTCAAATCGATGACAACCTTACATCTAATTTACGCAAAATGTGCAGCAAATTCATGAACAATTTACATCAAAATTTTAAAAAAATGTACTTCAACATGATGACAACTTTACATCAAATTGATGAAAAATGTACAACAAGTTGATGTAACGTTGTTGTTGTTGATACAATTTGGATGAAATATTGACGAAATGCTCTTCATCAATTCAATGAAATTTGTCGTAGGTTGAAAAATGATGAAATGTTTCATCAATTTGATGAAGGAATTCATAAATTTGATGAAGATTTTTCTTTCAGTGCAGGGACGAGCGATGTCACTTTGTAGTCACTGATGATGAACTTTCCAACTGTGATGTTTAAAAATAAATCTGTAAAATTTGCAAGCGTTGTCCATGGCGCTAGTAGTCCACTTATGGTGAAATGGCAAACCAAAGTACACATGTGACAGCTATGAAACTGGCTGACATTGAGATCAGTGTTGCCAACTTAATATACTTCAAAATAAAATACCCGTAATAAGTAAATGTTCAAGAGTCAATGAGTTGTAATTCCTCTGGTATCAAACCATCAGGGTCTAGTGATTTGTAGGGTTTAAAACTTTTTGTTGTTAATGTTTCATTAGTCACGTTAATTTCTGTAGCTTGCGAAATGACGCGGTTGGTCGGTTAGTCCAACCATATGCAAGCACTCTGATCATTTGCCTGGGTAGTTTTTGTGGCAACCAGAAGGTCTAACATGAGTATTATATTCAGTGCTACTCTCACGTTCATTCAACTCACTCACTAGTTTTCGGCAAGACACGCGCAAGTCTCTACTACACTGAAAGAAAATCTTCATTGAATTGATGAATCGAAAAGTCCTTCAATTTGAAGATTGCACGTTACTTTGACTTTTCAGCGTTATAGAGTTGATGATGTTTTTTACATCAATCTTCATCATTACAATTCGGAAATAATTAGTGGGATCGATTCAAAATATGAAAGTAGTATCGGAAAAATAAAGAGAAAGAGAAAAGAGTGGAAGAAAATTTCAAATAAATCCATAATAGAAAATAGTGCCATGGACAGAAAACAATATATACGCTATGGGCATTTTCTATGTGGTCTTGTACCCTAAACATTAACAAACAAGTTACATAAAGTTACAAATTTACAGGAAATTGGTCAACAATCCACATCAAAATGGTGAAAAATGTAATTCAACTTGATGACAAACTTACATCAAACTGATTAAAAATTTACATTAGCTTGATGTAGCATTATCCTTGAATCAACGTAAACTATTGATGAAAGATTGATGAAATGTTTTTTATCAATTTAACGAAATATGTCGTAGGTTGGAAAATGCAGAATTGTTTCATCAAATTGAGGAACGAATTCATAAATTTTATGAAGCTTTTTGGTTCAGTGTACCTGCTACCATAAATAGGTCTTTCTTTCAACAGTTTGATGGAGTGTGGAGGAGAGTCATTTAGATTCGGCGAACCGTTGCAAACAACCTACTACTGTCACCCTACTATGTAGTTGTTAAACAAACATTGTAGAATTTTATTTATATTATTTGCGTTTAATTTTTTGTATTTAATTTTATTTTTTTCAGTTTATTTAGTTTTTTTTTTTTTTACGAAAACATAAAAATTCTGACACCATTGCATAAATAAAAATTAAAATTTTTTTCCTGAAATTATGTTTTTACAAATTTGAAAGCGATAAATTTAGTTTTTAACTTATACACATATTTATGTACTAAATGTTATGTATTGTAACTATATATTTATATGATCGATATTACATATGTGTATGTGTATTAAGCATCCCTATGAGATATCGAATGATTTGTTTTATTAATGTCTATTAATGTCTTGTTTTATGTTAAATGTTTCACCAAATGAAAAAATCATACATGTTTGTTTAATGTTGCAAGAGAATATTGATACAAAAAAGAAAAAACAAAAAATAATTACTAAACTTGACTGTTTTACAAAATATGTCTTTATATATGTATGATACAACTGATTATTTTTCTTTATATTTTTTATCTTAAGCTCAGAAATATTTATTTACTTATATATAAAAATAAATATTTATATTATAATATATAAACACTTTATAATATGTTGTATATACTAAATATATATACACACACATTTCCTGTATATGTTACAAAAAACTATTAAGTTTTGTTTAATAAATTTAAAAGAACAAAATAAAAAAGAATAATTTGTAAGTCTCAAATAGATGAATTTTTTCTAAAAATAAAAACAAAATCAAAAAAAAAATTATCGCAAAACATAAAATTTTTTTATTTAATTTATAAAAAACAATACAAACCATAGCTGAAATTTATAAATGAAAATTTTGTACACAAGAAGTAAAACCACAGAACACGGAAATTAATTTCACAATTTGTTTACAATATTTTGTAATAAACAAAAAAACCATAAGGGGAAGAAAAGTAACAAATAATGAAATAAATTCCCCTCAAATCAATTAATGTTTCAATGGCATTAACAACAACAACAACTTGTTTATATTACCGGAGTAAAATAAATACACTAAATTTAAAATAAAACAAAAACATATACTATATAAAAATTAAATTAAATTACATTATCTTTATTCTATTATTAATGACGTGGAAAAAACGGAAACAACTACCACAGCAAATTGATTAAAATGAACACCCTCTTTTTCACAAACACTCTCCCAATTCCCCTCACACCAACACACACACTCACACACACGGACATTCATTTACAAAGTCATTTAATTACACACATATACATAGACATTTGAGTATAAAAGAAAAAGTTATTTAAATTTAACAAAAAAAAACATAAAATGTGAAAACCAAAATGAACACAATTAATTTAAATTTAAAACAAAAAAAGAAATTGTAATGAACATTAATTATATATTTAATTATTATAAAGAAAAACAACAAACAGAAACCACAAAACCAAAATGATGAATGATGGAAAATAATAAGAAATGAAAAAGACTAATAAAATTATTATTGAAATAAGTAAAAAAAAAAATAATATGAAAAAAAATCAATTATTTGTTTTATTTCCATTGTAAAGGTCAAGGACATTCCCAGGACTACAATACAATGTCAACTCACAAATTAAATCTGGTATACTGAGTCGAAACCTCGCATTAAAATCATCAGAATGTCCATCACAATCCATACACCAATGATTTTCACAAGGCGGAGTCATTGGACGGAAGTACCTCCAATTTGACAACTTTTTAACACAATTTCAAACACTCAGTATAGCGAGTATACCCAGCAAACAAATATGCAATGCTATTCACCACACACTGAAGGAAAAAGCATCGCCACAGGGATGAGTATGTTCATCACCCCAATAAGTTTTGTCAAAGAAAGTGAGCTAAAGTACAGTTTCATTCCCGCTATGAAAATGTGTGCATCAACTGCTTTGCTTCATTATTGCAATGGATTTGTTTCGTTGCTGCAACGGATTTGTTTCATTGCTGCAACGAATTTGTTTCAATGCTGCAACGAATTTGTTTCATTGTTGCAACGAAAAAGTTCTTGCAATGAATTTGTTTCATATGCGTGCTTCATCCTAAACATCCATATAATTACGTGGAAGCATTTGCGTGTTTCCCCCAAACCTCCATATACTTACGTGGAAACATGCGTATTTTCTCCCAAACATAATAATATTTAGAAACGAATTATTCTTTCGTTCTTTATTTATTATAATTAACTTTATCCACATTTATAAATAATTAATACAATAAGTTTTATTTTTGTTTACATTTATTTGCATTGAATGCATTACTTTTTTTATGAAATGAGAATCTGCTGCTCTTTTTCCTTTCCTTGTTGTCTCTCGCGTTTTTGTTTTCAGAAGGTTTCAGTTATGCGTTGGTTATCACTATGCGTTGGTACACAAACAATATACTTCTACACAACTCTAGTTCATGCAAGACAAGCGTGTATTAATTACTTGTAATTTTTTTTTGTATATTTCACAAATGATCCGCCATTCCGATTTTTCAGTAGAGGCTCGGGTAGAAAAAGGAATTCACGTTTCTTTCCTCAAAACCGTTTCTCACTTTGGTAGCACGCATAAATATATGCGAAACACATACACAAAAACCAAAGCAACACCACAAACCATTTAACCGTCGGAGCGATTGTTTATTCTTCTTTCACTGATCAAGCGCTTTTGATATTCTCTGTCCGATGAACCATTGACAACTGAATACACGAAATTAAAACGCAATACATGAGCCAAAATAAGAAACACGCACATTCAGGAATATTTATGAATCACTCACTGAGAGAATAATGCAAAAATACAGATACACACTTACAAATATATACACTCGTTGCCCCTCTTTTATTCTCTTGTATAAACAGTGCAACAAACACGGCTGTATTTATATCACAAACACAGATATATTTGGGTCGCAAACACATATGTTATAACATATTAATCATTGTGTCTCAAACATGTAATATTGAATAGCAAACACAATGGGTTTAGGCACAAGTATATTATATTTGCGACAAGCTCCAAACACATGTTATATTTGCATCCAAAAAACGACAGATTTTTCAGCGTGTATACGCTCTACTCCCCTGTGCTCTACTCCTTTAACATAGAACCGCATCATTGTATTCTTAAATCATGAAATTGTTGTTGTGTTGAGGGTTCTGTCATTCAATTGTAGCGCCAAATCTCCCCGTCATTAAGCCAGTGATCGCCCTGTAAGCATTTGCTTCAACTGCTCTTTGAACTGTTATATTTTTATATTTTTTATTATTATTTTTTCACTTATTTTCTTTGACTTCTTCATTTTCATTGGCTTTATTCTAAATCCAAATATGAATTATGGGTAAAACACAAAAACACGAACATTTTGTTGCGATTAGTACCGTCACGTCATTTGTGTGTGCACACACACACACACACACACAAATGTTCAGTTATATCCCAGCGGAGGAAGTCGCAAGGCCTTCCACAAATAAGGTATGCGGAATGGTCCTTTTGTAATGCCTACCTAAAATAAGGCCTGCGGAATGCAAGCATTTTTTCATCAGATATAACCAAGGAGAAGATTAAATAATCAATATTCTTCGAGCTTGAGGTCAGATTTGCTGTTGTTATATTTCTTTTCCTCGATATTTCGCTACTCCTTTGTGTAGCATCATCAGGAGATATAAACAATATTTTTATTTTTTTGGTATTTTTTTTTGACGTAGAATACGTCTTACCTTACGGTATGAGGAGTCATGTCAGGTTTTTATTGTTGTAATCTTTATTTCATTGAATTTGAGGAAACGGCTAGATGAATTTTTTTAAAATTTTTTTTGTAGGTAAATTAAGATGTTATCTTTCGTTTGATATACATTTCATATTGGTTGATATATTTCTAGTATTTTAATTTCTCAAATGAAAATTGTTTAAACACATACACTCAAACATATGTGTGGTGTTTGGTTGAGTGTTTTTGGTTGCTCAACATTGCTTAGGAACATGTATCTAGTAAAAAGTGAAACGAACAGCAAGCTAATGTTGCTTGGCAACATGTATCTAGTAAAAAGTGAAACAAACAGTAAGCTAACGTAATAAAGCTTTTTTGCGAAAGCTTCAATATAGCTGTTGTAACATTAATTTTGAATTGTAAAGCGTAAAGCTTTCACACAACGCTCGAATGCTAATGCGAAGACTCGATAAGGTAAACCTTTTTTAATATTAGGGCGGCCCTCTCAACATTCGCAGAACTTATTTCAATAAAAATATTAATTAAAATACATAAATTAAATTAAGTTTAAAAAAATTGAACATAATATTTTTTTTTTTAAACGGACTTGAATCAAATGCCGTTGGTAAATATAAAAATTACAGCAGACAGTTGTCCGAGATCTTCGGCCACGGACTGCCCCTGCAGGCTGTGTCAGAGCCACGGCCATTAAGTTTAACGTAGAATACGCCATCCGATAAGACAGAAAACATATATAACAATAAATGATAAATAATATAAGCAAATGAATTTATTGTTATATATGTTTTCTGTCTTATCGGATGGCGTATTCTACGTTAAACTTAATGGCCGTGTCTCTGACACAGCCTGCAGGGACAGTCCGTGGCCGAAGGCCTCGGACAACTGTCTGCTGTAATTTTTTTTATGTTTTGTTTTAATTGTTAAATATTGCTTATATCTCCTGATGATGCTACACAAAGGAGTAGCGAAATATCGAGGAAAATAAATATAACAACAGCAAATCTGACCTCAAGCTCGAATAATATTGATTATTTATTGATAAGGAAAAGGTCGAACAACAGAATAAAAATACAAGGAGAAGATTTTTAAAATTTTGAGATATTTGTTTTCCGATTCTTTTCAACCGTAATTTAATTGGAAAATTGCATACAAATTTAAAAATTATATTGTTTATTTAATATTTTTCAGGGTATTTTTAAAATTTTCAATTTGAAGTTGGGCGTGGTATAACTTTCTAAGATAGATATATACATACTTATAAATAAATATGTAGAAGTGGATAATGATTTTGTGATAAAACAAATTATTTTAATTATATTTTTGTTTAATAAAAATAAATTAAGGTAAATGCCTTCTAAGGCCTTCCCCTTTGCATGCCTTCTAAGGCCTTCTTTAGGCAATGGGAAAGGAAGGCCTTGCCTCCCAATCTCACGCAATGTTAAAAAGAAAGGAGGAGGTAATGTGTAGGGAAGGCCTTCCATATTTTAAAGAAGGCTTGTTTGGTCATGATTTCAGGCCTTCTAGGTCATGGCCTCCGCCGCTGGGATATTTCGGGGTAGTTTTTCTCCTATAGATGCGTCACCTTCTTTGCTGTTGCTCCTTGCATTCTGTTTGTTTATGCAATTTATTTATAAATACTCAATTTACACAAACGATAACAGCAAACACATAAATTAACACAATTTATTTTTCACAATAAAAGATAATTATTGTTTTAACAAATTTATTAAAATTATTCCGGCAGAGAAATATGTCTACCACTTTCGGTTGTTGCAAAGCAACTGATTTAAGAGATGTACGTGACCCACCACTCACGCTCGCCATTTTCTCTTAACAGCCTCTTTTTTACGCTCGTTCATTTTTTCTAATGCTTTGCTTCATAAAATTTAGTTTCGTTAGAATGACGAAATTGTTTCGTCGACTAAAAATGTTGACAAACCTCCAAAATTAATAAATAATAAACATAAACTATGAAAATACGGCTGTGAACTTTTTGCAAACTGTGACTCGTCAAGTAAACGCAAGCTTAACGTCATATTTAACAATGTTATTAGGTATATCTGCGGTCTGAAAAAATACGATTCTGTACACCAGTTCGTTAAATCACTTTATGGCATTTCCTTTGACAACCTGTTGAAGACTAAAATCCTCGTCTACCTTCATAAAATAATTATCTTTTTCGACAATTAAATTTTACTAGCTCAAATAGAGGTAGAAATATAATAATACCCTTAACACATCGCTATCTTTTTTCTGAATGGCATTTCGATTGCTGCGTCCCTTGTTGCGTGTGCTGAGCTTACTGCATTGCCTGTGCTGCTGCTGTCGGGGCATGATCGCGTGATACCTAAGCGCTACCTAAACGGTGGTAACCCTTGGACAAACATATGGTTCTGGCCAGGCATATTTCATTTTTTGCTACCTATGGACCTGAACAGGAGAAAAAGGTAAAAAAAATGAAATTAAAAAATTTTCGGCAAATTTTTCACTTTTGCTTGCTACCTAAACAGTGTTAAGAATCATCTCTAGGAAGTTTATATGTTCTAGAAATTTGTTTATTGAGATCTTAGGTAAATTTTTGCAGTTGATTGTTTCCTTGAATTTTGAACGGTTTGCTACCTATGGACCTGAACACGGGAAAAAAGGTAAAAAAAAATCGAATTTTTTTAAGTTTTTTGCGATTTTGATCTGGAAGGTGAAGTTTTTTTGATTTTATATGTTCGCAATTTTTGTTCTTTATGACAAGAGCTACAAATCGAAATTCTGAACGGTTTCCAAGATATGAGCCTGAGAAAATGATCACATTTTTACGAAAATGATACCGAGGCCCCAAATCTTTGGCGGCCCATAAAAAAAAAGTGCATGACTTTTTGAAAAATTGGCAAACACGGGTCTTTTTTTTTTAGTCTTTTATCACGTAGTGGTGTCCGTATATGGTTATTTTGCCATGACTTAAAAAATTACACACAGTGTTATTCAATTCGTGTTTGGAACTCACTTCCACATAACATTCAAATTATCAGCAACGCTAAAGAATTTAGGTCCCAAGTTCATAAATATTATAATACTGAATGACGTCTAGTCTATTCCCCTGTCACTGTCATTTTTGCTTGTTTCTTCCTAAAAAATTTAATTTTACTCTTACTATTTGTTCTTATATGTCATATAATTGTTTAAATGTCCTCTTCTTTAATCCATTTTTATTAGTACACATATCTAGTTTATTAATTAACTAATTTTAATTTATTTATTTATTAATCTATTTATATTATTGTTTTATTCAAATATACTAAAATTTATAATTCCTGTACTTTAATTATAAGACTTGTTCTTGTTGTGCATGATATCCAATAAATAAACAATACAACTACAAGAGATATCTGCAGTTTCAATGTCATGCCTATACTGTTTTTACAGTGGTTTATTTTTTTAATTTTTAACCCCTTTTCTACAATATTCAAATCAAATAAAATTGTTGCAGGAACAAAAAGTAAGTTGTTGCAGAAACGAAATGAAAAATTGTCAACGATATCATGTATGAAATGTTTCGTCTTCAACTAAAAAAAAAAAAAAAAAAAAAAAAAAACCGTTTCCCATTACATCCCATGAAGTAATTGGAGAGAGCTACTCACAACCAGTGAGCTGTGCGCTTTCTAATTTTTCACTCACTGATTGGGACCTACAGTTTTTATACCGATTCCGAACGGTATTTTGAGAAGCTTTTTCATGGCTAAAATCGGCGACCGTCGCCGAAAGAAAATTTTTTTTTTATTTTTTTTAAGGTGGTCAGAGCAGGGATTGAACCCAGGATGTCATGTACAAGAGGCGCGCACACTACCCATTGCACCACCGACGTCTTCAACTGGTCTTGATAATAATGCATGCTCTTTAGCCCTTCTGCAACTACGACATTTGAATTTGAATCGGACGAAATAATTTCCGCCTTTAAAAAAACCCATGATTTATGTGCTATAACGCTTGAGTTGTAATTTTCCTGTTTAGATTGATGGAAATTTTGCTGTTTTATGCGCCTCTTTTACAAATTGTTTTCCATAAATATCCATTTATTTCTTTCCATCGCACTGACACACTGTGATCTAAATTAAATGCATTCGTGACAAAAATTCAGACGCCTTCGGTCAAATTTTGGAAACGCCGAAGAACCTTAGACGTTCCAGCCACCACCGCCGACAAATTGGGGTTGACCTTGCACCCTGTCCTATAAAAAACATGTTTTGCATAAAAAAAACAGTTGGGTTTGGGACGAACTCGAACAAATATTAACGATGGTTGAATCTGGGGTAGAACAGGTTGCATTACACTGTGTGTAATTTTTTAAGTCATGGCAAAATAACCATATACGGACACCACTACGTGATAAAAGACTAAAAAAAAAAGACCCGTGTTTCCCAATTTTTCCCAAAGTCATGCACTTTTTTTTATGGGCCGCCAAAGATTTGGGGCCTCGGCTCATATCTTGCAAAACGTTCAGAATTTCGATTTACTCTCTGAGGCAAAGTTGTAGCTCTTGTCATAAAAAACAAAAATTGCGAACATATAAAATCAAAAAACTTCACCTTCCAGATCAAAATCGCAAAAAACTTAAAAAAATTCGATTTTTTTTTACCTTTTTTCCCGTGTTCAGGTCCATAGGTAGCAAACCGTTCAAAATTCAAGGAAACAATCAACTACAAAAATTTACCTTAGATCTCAATAAACAAATTTCTAGAACATTTAAACTTCCTGGGAATTATTCTTAACACCGTTTTTTAATTTCATTTGTTTTTTATTTACTTCCACATTGAGATACTATGCTATCTATTACAAAAATATTAAAAAAAAGTATTCGTATTATGTTTATAATGTTGATGGCCCTGGACTTGCAAATTAGGTGTGTAATTTTCACCGGTCAAGTCCACTTCGTCGAAAAACAATGTATGTATATGCTCTTTTGAATTCAATAGTTAAAAGATTCTTTTCCTTCTGAAATCTTGTAGATGTGTTTTTTCTGGTTTGATGACCGCAAACGTAGCAAAATAAATCAATATTTTCACACTGCATATTGAAATTGTCAGTTGCCAATGTTGTGTGCGAATTATACTGTAGCACTTTCACTTTTTTTACTTTTACTTTCACTTAATAACTTTCACCGCTGAGTTCTCGTTGACGTCGCGCTGTGTAATGCCTCGATGTGAGCGTCGTGTCGCTTTTATATTGTATGCTGCGTCCCTTGTTGCGTGTGCTGAGCTTACTGCATTGCCTGTGCTGCTGCTGTCGGTGCATGATCGCGTGATACCTAAGCGCTACCTAAACGGTGTTAACCCTTGGACAAACACATGGTTCTGGCCAGGCATATTTCATTTTTTGCTACCTATGGACCTGAACAGGAGAAAAAGGTAAAAAAATGAAATTAAAAAATTTTCGGCAAATTTTTTACTTTTGCGTGCTACCTAAACAGTGTTAAGAATCATCTATAGGAAGTTTATATGTTCTAGAAATTTGTTTATTGAGATCTTAGGTAAATTTTTGTAGTTGATTGTTTCCTTGAATTTTGAACGGTTTGCTATCTATGGACCTGAACACGGGAAAAAAGGTAAAAAAAAATCGAATTTTTTTAAGTTTTTTGCGATTTTGATCTGGAAGGTGAAGTTTTTTGATTTTATATGTTCGCATATGTATGTTTTTTATGACAAGAGCTACAACTTTGCCTCAGTGAGTAAATCGAAATTCTGAACGGTTTGCAAGATATGAGCCTGAGAATATGATCACATTTTTACGAAAATGATACCGAGGCCCCAAATCTTTGGCGGCCCATAAAAAAAAAACTGCATGACTTTGGGAAAAATTGGGAGACACGGGTCTTCTTTTTTTTAGTCTTTTATCACGTAGTGGTGTCCGTATATGGTTATTTTTTTTCGTGTTGCACTGTGTTACAGTATCTCTACGACTCTACGACAGTTGCAACCGAATATTTTGCTGGGATCTTCTAAAAGTAATAAAAGAAAAAACATAAAGCGAACTTCTGGGCCTTACTATGTAACTCGATTCTATAAAAAAAATAAAAGGAAAACGAACGGTTGCCACTATGTATCTCGAATTCGAATACAAAATGCTCTATAATCGGATTTTTTGTTCGATTTTCGAATAAGTGGCAACTATGTAACTCGATTGTGAATGTTAAAAGTGTCCTGTTCTTCATAATTTTTATTCATAATTTTATAATTTTGTTAGAGTTAGCGAAAGGACACAAAAATTTAATTTTTTTATAACTTTTGTTTGTTTAACATGAATTATAACTGAAATTGATTAAAGGGAATTGACCAACAAATGTGCAAACACAAAACAGTGTAAATTTTAATGCATAATAAATTTCAGGACTTTGCACCCCAATATAGCAAAGGGCTATTTAAAGATGCCGGAATCAAAATGAAGAAATCAAATGTGGAAGTTTATGTATGTATGAAGAATTGTCGCCACTTATTTTTCAAAAATTCTCGTTCGTAAGAAATGGCCACCGTCTGCTGTGCCAGTCCAAAGAACCTATCTTGAGCAATTTGGTGTTGATATCCACCTTGTCCAAGAAATTTTAATGTTGTGGCCAACTTTATTTCTAAAGCTTCCTTGGAAAAGCTTAAATTCTTTACAAAACAAATAAAATATAATCGTACCTTTTGTCTGACAACGATGAGATCCTTATTCCATCTGGCAGAGCTCTCCGTTCGTTTTCACTAGTAAATCACAACGCAACAGAATCCATTTGTTGGATTTATAAAATTTTTACTCTTCACAAGAAAATGTTTTCTTTAAAAATTACAAAAAACAATTTACGTTTGACAAATAGTGTTCCCACCTCAATTAAAATTTTTATTCGAAAGTAGTGCCAACGTGTTGTCACACTTTTTGTTCGATCTGTAAATTTTACATGGTACCATTTCCAATACCAATCGAAAACAACTTGCGAACAGTTTTAAAATTCGTAACGAGTTACATAGTAGGGGCCCAGACTTGTCATTCACGAGCATGAACTTGATCGATAACATTTTATCTGGCTGATGAAATTGAAAATATATTACCAAAAATTTGTGTAAACATGATAGTGATGCGAACAACTTCGATTACATTCTTGTTTGGTATCAAGAAGTGCGGTGAATCGATGATAAACGTCAACGATAGCTGATGTTCATGCCTATGAATGACAAGTCTGTGATTCGCTTAACGATTCAAATAAATATTTTTAAAAATATTATTCAGTCCTATCGATTAATTGTAAACATGAAGTAAATCAACGTCGGATGAGTGTTTTTGGGCCAACCGTACATTCCATTTAAAATAGAAGTTAGAAAACATATATCGTTGTGACTAAGTATATATATGTCTGCATGCGTACTTTTCCAGTAAAAAATATTTTTTTTTCCAGAAAATATTATTCCACCTTTTTGCTCTCGTTACTGGCTTTTTGGTGTAAAAAGAGAGGATCCAGTAACAATTTGTACAAATTATCCCTACTCAGGCAGACCTTATAGTAGGTTGGTTACCTGCATAAATTCCCCTCGTTATTTTGGTATTTTCCTAACTACCAAACTGCTCGGATGTGGTGATTAAATATCACGTTATTCACTGACTCATCCTCATCGAATACTTCGCTACACTCAAACAATAAAGTTCGCTATTAACAGCAAACAATATTTGCTAAAGGGTGACCAGATGGCAACGATACTTTTTCTAATTGCTATATTTCCGAAGCTGTCAGAGTTGCCAATGCTGGCCAGCTGTCAAAATATTCAGTAAGGCTTGTCATTTCATCATGCATCGTTTCATGCCTGCCGAGCGTAAAAAAAAATATTATTGAAATTTCGGCTCAGTTCTAACATGACTTCAGGCAATTCGTCGCACCGTGGAAAGTTTGAACGTGGGCACACTTTTTTGGACCTTAAGCCACCAATTTGTTCGGTGTATTTTCGGGCAAGTATTGTAAACAAATTCATCATATCGAACTTTCCGATAGTCGCAGAGTGACACTGTGTCACGCAAAAATGGAACTGGTGGGGCGGCGCACAAAGAAACATATTAATATTAAAACATAAACATTTAAGGGCTAGAACTATTGAACTCGTCCCTTAAGGTATTGTTCAAGTTTCGGTTGTCAATTACTTTTAAAGTGTTGCTCAAGGTTTGGGTGTCAATTACCACCTTGGGGAAAAACACCATACAAAATGTACCGGTACCTCCACATATATTTGTCCTTCAACTAGGATCGGTTCCTATCCCCAAAGGAACCTGCCAAATGTCTGGTTTTGAACCAGTTCAATTTAATCCGCAAAAATTTCCTTCGAAGTGTGAAGGTGACACCATTACCGTCAATGGTCCTCGGCATAGAGCGTTGTTAATCGACATTCTGTGCCCAGAGCTCGACAACATGGATATATCCGAGCGGTGGTTCCAATAAGATGGTGCTTTTTGCCATACATGCGAACTGCGAGCGTTACGCAGTTGTGAAGGAAAAATTTTGAGACTGGATCATCTCATGGCGAGCATTCATAAATTTACCGCCGACAGCATGCGACTTGACACACTTCGATTATTCTCTCCGGAACTTCGTTAAGTCATTAGTCGACGCTAACAAGCCAGACTTTGGTCTAGCTCGAGTCGAACATTCGGAATAAAGCCGCACATATTGACCGAGTGTGGCCGTCGGTGGTGCAATGGTAGTGTGCGCGGCTCTTGTGCATAAGGACGTGGGTTCAATCCCTACTCTGACCACCTGAAATTTCTTTCGACGACGGTCACCTCGCTTAGTGATGGCGTCACTATCGAGCACTTAGCCATTAAAATCTTTCAAAATACCGTTCGGTACCTGTGTAAAACTGTAGGTCCCAATCAGTGAATGTGAAAACTAGAAAGCGCACATCTCACTGATTGTGAGAAGCTCTCCTCAATCCCTTGATGGGATATTATGTGACACCATTTTTTTTTTATATTGACCGAGTCATCAACAATTTAACCACCGCTTGAAGCACTACTAGCGAGGCCGTTACGGTCATGTGAATTTCATACACAGAAAAAAATTATTGCCCAAAAATATCAATAAGGATTTTGTTTAAACACAAAATCGATCCAATTAAATTGTTATTCTCTTGCTCTCGAGAGACCATAAACAGTGCAACAAACACAGCTGTATTTGTATCACAAGAACATATATATTTGGGTCACAAACACATATATCATAACCTATTAATCATTCTGTCTCAAACATGTAATATTGAATAGGAAACACCATGTGTTTGCACACAAGTATATTAGTTTTGTGACCATCTCAAACACACGATATAGTTGCATCCAAACAACAAAAAACTACAGATTTTTCACCGTATTTGAATATATTTTTCTACCGTTCTCATCTTTACTTACGCTGTGTGTAATTTTTTAAGTCAGGGAAATATACGAACACCACTACGTGAAAAAAGTTTGCCAAAAGTCATGCACTTTTTTTATGGGCCAACAAAGATTTGGGGCCTCGGTGCCATTTTTGCAAAAAAGTAATCATTTTGTCAGGCTCATATCTTGTAATTCGTTCGGAATATTGATTTACTCTCTGAGGAAAAGTTGCAGCTCTTGTCACGAGTCTTTTTTTTTTGGTCTTTTATCACGTAGTGGTATCCGTATATGGTAATATTACCATGACTTTAACAATTACATACAGTGAAATTAAAACATTTTCGGGAAATTTTTCACTTTTGAGGCTACCTCAACGCTGCTTGAGCGCTACCTAGTCAGTGTTAAGAATCAATCCTAGGGAGTTCATATGTTCTAGAAAGTTGTTTACTGGGATCTTAGGTACATTCCTGTTGTTAATTGTTTCCTTGCATTTTTAACGGTTTGCTACCTATGAACCTGAACAGGGGGAAAAAGGTAAAGAAGGGGGAAAAAGGCGATTTTGACCTTGAAGATGAAGTTTTTTTGATTTTATATGTTCACAATGTTTCTTCTACATGACAAGGCCTACAACTTCCTTTCAGAAAGTAAATCAAAATTCCCAACGGTTTCCAAGATATGAGCCTGACAAAATGATCATGTTTTTGCAAAAATTACACCGAGACCCCATATATTTTGTAGACCCATAAAAAAAGTGCATCACTTTGGGCAAAACTGGGAGATACAGGTTTTTTTTATTTGTCTTTTATCACGTAGTGTTATCCGTATATGGTTATAGTTTTTTGTGGTGCACTGTGATATCAGCGGAAAATTTGTCTCCGATTACGGCAAATGTATTGCTATAAACTCCAATTATTTACCATGTTGATAAAATTCCGGCAAAATGTTTGCGTTCCACTTTTTAGCTATCTTTTCTGCTATGTTACCAACATAGTTTTTTGAGTGTAGCATCAGCACTGATTCGCTCTAGGCAACCATTTGATTAATACACAAACAATCGACTATATATTTTTGCGCACTTGCCTCGAGTGTGACGACAGCTGTTTGGCTTTTATATGTATTCAACATAAAATCTATTAACAAAAACGATATTTAAACAAATATCGTTTTATATATTTTCAGAAATATAAATACAAAGAAAACTTTTACGAATAGGCGCCCAGTAACAGCGAGAGCTGTGGAATTTCTTGGCGAACTAAAAACGCTGTCAAACAAAATGTGAAATCATACAAATACGACGACCAACCCCTCTGTTTCTGCTCTTGTCATACGACTACAAATTGACTGAGTGTTTTTTTTTTAAATACTATAAAACCCCAACAACAGCAGCAGCAACATAATACAAAGTACAACAGATAAATATAAATAAATAAAAACCAAACAACAAAATTGTTCAACAACACGCAGAAATACAGACAGTCGACACATTCACAATCCAATACTATCGTACCAGTATCAAGTATTGCGATACAGAAATACTTTATGACAAATACAAAAACAAGAAACAGAAACATCAGATAGATCTCAGACAAATGTTGGTCTAAACGATTTTCAAAACACCCTGAGCCATGAGTGGGAAGAAACATTGAACTTGAACTAAATAAATAAATAAATGATTGAACAAATCTGACAGACATTCCAAGATGTCTCACATTGCACCTACATAATTTCGTATTAGCCAGAGAAATCTAAACCAATTTCGTTTATGTTTCGGACCTAGTGTAAGTGGAACAGAACCTCTAAACCATTTAACCAATACCCATTGGAAGGAAGGTGGTAGCATTCAAGAAACAGCTGATAACAGTCGAATTTAGATCACTTTCGTTTTCGTTGCGTTTTTATAGGAAGTGTTTGTATTATAGAGTTGCCTCTGTAATGGGCGACCAGAAAATGCCGCACGTCGTTGTTGGCTATGGTGGCCTCTTTATGGGAAACAAGTTTGTCATGCAATGAAAGCGTACAAACATACGGCGAATGTTTGCGGCTATATGTATGTATATAATGTACAAATGTAGCCGCCTATGTGTATGAATTTGTATCGAAGAAACCCCAAAAATGCTAAAAAGAAAAAAGCAACAATGTGAAATTGTATAGTCGGTGTTATGAGATCTAAATTATTCCCTCAGCATGTAGACGAGAGTCACAGTAAAAAGTGGGGAAATAGTTTCAGTTAAATACCGGCTGAAATAATTTAAAGTTTTAAACAAATTTTGGATGTTTTCTGTTTCTGGTAAACGTTTTTACGAAGTTCTACGCCAATATACCTTAGTCACTATATTTGTCATGTTATCGTAATTTTGAATATTTCTTTTATAAAATTAAAAAAAAAATTATTTTATTTGATTAGCGCTTATAAAGTATAGTACTTACATTAGACCGGGTCGGTCTCCATATAAAAAAATCCCAAAGTCGTGGGCAAATATAAAAGATCACCTCGGAACAGTTTAAAATAAAAGTTCTCCCTTACGAGCCCGTGAAAAACAGCCAAAATCGTTTTTTATGGTAGTTTTTTTTTGTTTATAGCTCGATCGTGACATGCAAGACATCATTGTATAGGTCTCGATGAGTACTATATTTGACGTATAGATCTCGCTAACGTACGACGTACGACCCCTAATATTTAAAAACATTTTTTTTCTAGGATTAAAGCCCTTGAATTGGACAGGATAGGGCCGAATGCCAGGTCTTTGCCTATGCCGATGATATTGCTATCATCTGTATGGATAGAAACCTCAATTTACTTAGCATTCGTACAACAAGCCTACTTAGTCTGATTTCGAACTGGACCGATAACAACGGACTATCACTTAACCCACTTAAAACCGAGCTCATCTTGTTCTCACGGAACTATAAAATACCCGCATTTGAACTGCCGTCAGTTAATGGGGTGTCGTTACAGCTGACGGAAAAGGTCAAGTATCTGGGAATAATTCTCGACAGAAAACTGTCTTGGAAACCGAATGTGGAGGAGAGGGTGGAAAAGGCGTCTGTTGCTCTTTACTGCTGTAAAGGGGCGATAGGAAAGCGCTGGGGACTGTCTCCTAACATCACCATGTGGATTTGTACGGCAATAGTCAGACCAATACTACTCTATGGCATAGTAGTTTGGTGGAGGTCCCTCCAAAAGAAATGTATTCTGAATTTCTTGATGAAAATTCAAAGATCAACACTTATTAGCGTTAGTGGGGCAATTGGCACGACGCCAGGTACTGCACTTAATGCTATCCTGAACATCTGTACTCCTGATATCATTGTCGAATCGGCAGCCGCTACATCCCTGGTGATAATCAGAGATTGTGGCGTCATGATATATTTGGCATTCCGGTCACTCTGAATTACTATACCGGATCAACTCTATTCCCATAAAAACGGACTACTGTATTCCCTACCTTCTACCAGCGACAATTCTAGGGACTTCTATTCCGAACAGGAATACCTAGGAAAAGTCACTGGAAGGGGACACTAGTAGTATCAGATCAAAGTTGGACGAGGCTATGGGGTCCATTCACCGGACCTAAATGTAAATATCTCCTTCAAGCTGCCTGATCACTGTAGTGTATTTCTGGCCGAAATTACCGCCATACTGGAGGTTGCTCAACTACTGAAAGTAGTGTCACAACCCTCCGGAGAATCTACACAGACAGCCAGGCTGCCATAAAATCCCTGGAAGCCATGTTTGCTACGTCTCTGACGGTGAAAGAATGCCACTCATCACTTAGGGTGATGGCAGAGTGTTTTGACATCAGGCTCATCTGGGTATCGGGGCACAGCGACATTCCAGGCAATTGCGTAGCGGATGCGTACTACGGCACAGGTTCTTCCGGCAAAAGAAGGTGTTAGTATGCCAATATCTACCTGCCGTTTTCAGATCAGGCAGTGGGCCGATAATATGTTCAAGGACAAGTGGAGACTTACTTCAACTTGCAAACAAGCCAGGGTCCTCTGGTTACAGGTGGCCGATAATATGTTCAAGGCCAATTGGAGACTTACTTCAACTTGCAAACAAGCTAGGGTCCTCTGGCCACAGATGGAAGGGGACTAGGTATCTACTTAACTTGCCGAGAGGCAGGTTATCCACAATGATAGGAACACTTACGGGACATTGTCTTGTAGGAAGACACGCCCTAAGATTGAGACATAGAAACTCCACTCTCTGTAGATGCTGCATGGAAGAGGGGCGAGGAAACGACGAAATACCTTCTCTTGGATTGCCCTGCTCTGGCAGGACTGAGAAGTAGGATATTAGGAACACATTTAGTTAGCACCGTAGCCCTACCGGATAGACGACTAATCAATAGTTGCTATAGAGGAAACTGCAGGTATCACGATGGGCTTCTTTAGTCTAAGTGTGCTAGACAGCGTGCTGTCTTGGAGCCGTTTCAACCAATCTTAAAACCAACAACATTTTGCTTTAGAAGTATATAAGTACAGTTTTATTCAAAGACAAAAGTTACGCATGACAAGATTTATTTGCAGCATCAATACAAATATTTTTTCATGTTGTTTGCATTATTACCGCAAATTATTGCATACTTTTTAGGATAGTGATAACCACTACCTCTTTCCACACCGTATGAATTTGGTTGTTTATCCTCATACTTCTGAATTCTGATGAACAGGCGTAATGACACCTGCTAATGTTGATGCGTCATATTTCAACTCCTTCGCTGGAATGCTATCAGATCCAGATGATTTATGATCCTCCATTTTCCCAGTACCGCCCCTATCTCAGTACGCGACGGTTGGTACTGGTTCGGTTGGAATACCTTTTGTCGGGATGCCTCCTGAGTATGCTGCCGAAAAACCATTCTGATTCTCATCATTCGCAAGTCTAAACTGTGTCCTAAATTATTCACGCCATCTCTCTGCTGGTCGATCTGGTTATGATGTCTGCGGATCTTCATTAGCCTTTAAGGATGCAGTACTCCGGATGCTGTTGCCGTCTGTCTGTTATCGGCTGAAGTCTTGGATCGTATACATATATTGTGCAGGCGTTCACGATTCCGAATTTCGGTCCAAGACTCTGTACAAATCCAAGGTTTATTTTCACATCTTATTGGAGGTAATGAAAGATGTTAAAACAACCCCTTTTTGTGAGGGAATAAACATTGAATTCTGCGTTAATAAAATTAATAATTGTTCCCATTGTTTGCATACTCCTCTCGTTTATACCAACAGATAAACGTCATAATACCACAATATACACAAATAGATATTATTAGTATTAGTTAGAAACATAGAGTAATGTCATATAGAGCTGCCATTCTTCTCATCTGACATTTTATTTCAAACTATTCGTGGTGCGGTCAGTGCGGTAAAGAGTTATTTGGCGTAAATTGACTTACACCAGGTGGAATTGCAAAAATTGTTGACTTACATTTTTCATGTCGTTTTGATGAAAATCTGTGAAATTTAAACGTATTTTGGACTTTTTTGTTATACATTTTTGTTAACATATATTTGTGGTGTATTTACATAAAAAACGAAATGCCGATGCTGTGTTTTGTTGGTAGGTTTGAGCCACTGCCTCTATCTGGTATTATTAAAGCAATACTTTCCAACATGCAACGACCGTATGCAACCACACCGCACTTCGTAAATTTACGGACACAAATTACTACTCTATACGTCATTACCCTATGGTTAGAAATGCTGTTTGCTGTTTGAAAAAACCAACACAAAATCAACAAAAGTATGTATGCGTGTGCAATTATCTCCACACCTACAAACCAACATTTCATACGGTGGAAGAGGGTTTTTTTTATAGTATCATTTGCAAGGAGGGGAAATTATTGTTAATTTAGAAAAAATATATTATCAAATATTTGGTCTTGTTAAACAAGATTAATAAATAAAAATCAGAAAAGAGAATCCAATTAGACATGTTTTTTGGTGAATCGGATTATACACTCAAAATAAAATTTAGGTGCATTTTGTTCTAGCGCTTGCCACATTGTAAATGGATGGTCTTGTAAGCAAATAGACAAGGCAGAAAATCGACATTTTTCAGGAGAGTTCACCTAAATGAATTTATTATGCATAATGTGATGAAGAATTGTTATTCTTTAATGGCGCCAAAAACTGGTAATTGAATTTATACAATCCTAAGTCGTTCTAAGTCGGATTGGTTAGTTATTGCAGAAAAGTTTTGTATTATGAAATCAGGCAATCTGTCAAATTATGCCAGACAAATACGAGATCATTCAAATCGAAGATGTCTGGGGTCTCTTTCACAACTGAATATGTTTTAAGGGCATTATTGACGACACTGCTGTAGTTTTGGGCATGCAATTTTTGTATTAACATTCTCAAAAATGGCCGTCGGTGGTGCAATGGTTAGTGTGCGCGGCTCTTGTACATGAGATCCTGGGTTCGAATCCTGCTCTGACCACCTTCAAGTTTCTTTCGGCGGCGGTCACCTCGCATAGTGACGGCGACACTATCGAGAATATAGCCATGAAAAAGCTTCTCAAAATACCGTTCGTAATCGGTGTAAAACTGTAGGTCCCAATCAGTGAGTGAAAACTGGAAAGCGCACAGCTCAGTGATTGTGAGAAGTTCTCCCCGGTCCCTTCATGGGATGTAATGGGAAACCATTTATTTTTTTTATTCTCAAAAATTGTATCGGTTGGAGGCAACTCTACTGTGTTGATAGGTACCCATGAAATTTTTTAAAAAATCAATTTTTACCAATTCTTAAATTTTCCTGCACTTTTTGTAAAATTTTTTTCACTTTATCCAGTATAACTTCAAAGGACTCCAAATTATTCACTCACAATATTTGGCAAAATTGTAGCCACGGTAAAGGTGAACAACTTGTGTGAACATATAAATGCAATCTAAACATGTGTAGTTACCCTAAATAGCTCATAAATTCCACTTTGTATCTAAAAAAATTTTCATTTGTATGTATATGTAATCATTACTCGAGAATAAATTATCCGATTTTGTTCGAATAAATTTAGAAAAATTTTAAATTATAATACCTTTAATCCACCTCTAGACTATATATCAATCTAATTAACAGTTTCGCAATTACAAAAAAAGAATGGTGAAAAATGCTTAAAAAATTCAAATTTTTTATTATTAAAAAAAACAGAAGAAACGGCGAAAAGTGTAAACTTTTATTAGGTTATCCTAAAGTCACATGACCTATGGATAAAATATAATATGGATCATAAAAAGCGATGGACGTGTTTCGCTCTTATTCTTAAATTAGTGACAAAATGAGATACCTTCACTAAATTGTGAATAAGAGCGGAACGAGTCCATCGATTTTTCTGAGCAGGGATCGAAGCCACGTTCTCCTATACAAGAGTCGCGTACACTAACCTTTGCACCACTGGCGGCCAGTATTTATCGAATTTAGGAAATGTATAAAATGCTTTGATATTCAGATTTCCATTAACAAATTTTAGTCTTGCACACGCAACGAAATTCCTCGAGTCATTTGGATATTTTTTTTTAAATTTCCGGTACTATTTACTGATGCTCTAACCTTCTAACTAAGTCTTTTATCAGTTTACCACTGCGAGCATTAAAAAAGATTAGTTGAGAAGATTAGTTGAGAAGATACTGAGGCAGTTGATGCCACCACCGACTGAGGCAGTTGATGCTGAAACTAATGTCACTACTTTTTGGCAGAGTTTAAAAGATGGTGGTGGCTGTATAGAGAATAAGACTGTGCTCATTTCTGCCTTCAAGTTTGCGTGGCCGGATATATGTCTCTTTTTGAGTTCAGTGTCTTCAACTGGGAATTCTATATTGAGCTGGATAGACTTTTCTAGATTTCATTAAGCTTTCGTTGCCGATTGACGATGAAACAATAACGGCATTTAAAATTTCAGTTTCTATAAAAACTACGAATGGGCTTCTGAGGCTCAGAAGGCCAGTGTCCAAATGAACGCAAAATTCCCAAAGTCGGGTACGTTTCGTTGAAAACATTCGTGTGGAGAATATTAAAAGCTCCTCAAGAAGTGTTGGTAGAACTAATTTCATATGCGACTGGAGAGGCCCAACAGATAATCCTGTACTGAAACTTGGCCACCTGCTTCATCATCTACTGCATTTTATTTCTTACACGCTGAAAAATCTTTTTTTTTTTGTTGTTTGGATGCAAACATAAAGTGTATTTGGAGCTTGTCGCAAATGTTATATACTTGTGTCCAAACATATTGTGTTTGCTATTCAATATTATTATATGTTTGAGACACAATGATTAATATGTTCGAATATTTGTGTTTGCGACCCACATATATTTATATTTGTGATACAAATACAGCTGTGTTTGTTGCACTGTCTATGTTCTCTCGAGAGCAAGAGAATAAAAGAGGTACAACAAAACAGTCTATCGTGTAAGTGATAATCTTTATTTTTACATTATTCTCTCAGTCAGTGAGTCATAAATATTCCTGAATGTGCGTGCAAATTGCAGATGAATTCAGTGTTTCTTTTTTTGGCTGATGTATTGCATTTTAGTTTAATGTATTCAATCGTTAGTGCTTCATCGGTCAGAGGATATCAAAAGCACTTGATCAGTGAAAAATAAATAAAGGAAGGCTCAGACACTTAAATGGTTTGTGATATTACTTTGGTTTTAGCGTATGTGTTTCGTATATAGTTATGTATGTGAGCTACCAAAGTGAGAAACAATTCTGAGGAAAGAAACTGGAAAGTGCAACACCGTGAAGCCCTTTGTCTGTCCGAGCCTTTACTGAGAAAATCGGAACGGCGGATTTGTATATAAATATATTCTTTGTGTTCCATCGCATAGTGATAACCAACGCATAGCTGAAACCTTCCGAAAACAGACACGTGAGAGACAATAAAGAAAGGAGAAGCAAAAGACCAGCAGATTCTCTTTTCATGAAAAAAGACAAATAATGCATTCAATGCACCTAAATGTAAAAACGGCCGTTTTAAATCTTTTAATTTTTTGTATTAATTATTTATAAATGTGGATTTATATTGATAAAATGAATTGTAATAGTAACTAAAGAATAACTCGTTTATACGTATTATTATGTTTTGGGGGCAAATACGCATATGTTTCCACGTAAAAGCATACATGTTTGCCAGTTAACATGATGTTGTTTACATTTAAACACAAGTGAGTTTAGGACTTGCAAATATATTAATGTTTGAAGTGTGTTCCAAACATACACATGGTTCCTGCGCAATATGTTTGGGAAAATATGTTAGAGAGGCCGTTATTTTTCAGCGTGTAAGAATTATATCTTAGCCACTAAATCTTGTCAACTATATATCACATCTCGCAGCAGACAAAGATTTTGTTGTAGTCAATTGCTCCAATTGGCATTGCTTTGTCTAGGAATCGAGTAAAATTGTATCTAATGATTGTTTACAAATTTTATTCTGGAACACAATCTCTTTAGATCCAAACGACCTTAAACCATTTGATAGGTATTGTTCTGATAAAGGTTGTGAATTCGAGTAGTATTGTACAGTGAGCGACAAAAGTAACGATATGATTTAAAAAAATTTAACTTCTTTATTGGCGACTATTTAATTTTACACTTGTTTTCTGTTTCACAGATACAACTTGCAAGATATATATATTCGAATAGGCTAATGTTCGGGTTTTCGAAAAATCAATTTTTAAAAAACCGATTTTCGGTTTTCAATTTTTGGTTTATTGTTTTAAATTAAATTATACATGTAGAACTTATATTACATTTGTTTCCCGATCATTTCATATACTTATTCTTGTTTAAAAGTTTAAATTTTACAGCTCTATATATGTTTGACAATCACGTTTTAATTAGAATTTAAATTGAAATCATATTCTAATTTTGAATGAGTGTATAATTAAAAATTTAAAAGTTTTATTCAAATTCTCATTAAACCGATTTAAATTCGAAAATCATATCGAAATCTGAAAGATATTTTCATGTATGAAGATCTTATTAAGTTTAAAAGACTGTGCCTCTATCTCGAACGAAAAGCTAAGCGGACGAAAATCAGTCATTTAGATTCGACTCAAATTGGGATCCTCTAAGTCGAAGTCTTCTTTCGCCTGACTCTATGTTTGTTACATTCGAAATAGGTACACCAAAATTTGTACTGAAAAGTTTTAAAAAAATTTATGTTTCCATTCCACTTGAAACGATAAGATTATGAATCCCATATCATCTTTTTTTCATCGAGAACACGAACGTAAACTTTCGTTCGAGATAGAGAAACATTAATTTGTAAAATGATTTAAGTTTTTAAATTTAAAAAAATGTTTGAAATGTTTGAAAAGACTAGTTAATTCTTAGGAAAGTCATAACATCATGTTAAAATTTGAATAAAAAATTGTTTGCAAATATCATTTAGAACTTATTGAAGCATAAAATCATATTTAAATATATAAATCACGTTTCTTAATTCCAAAATTACATTAAAATTCGAAATTCATGTCATTTACTGTTACATTTTATTTATAAAGTCTGAGATCAGAATGAGTGTCAGCGCACATTAAACCTTTACAAAAATATACTCTGGTCTCTGGATTAACAAACTTTGTAGGCTTGTGTACTAGACGATCATCCAGGGGTTTCCCCAGGTACAGTTGGCTTTTTTTTAAGAGTAAGCTCGTATTTCAAAGTCTGGATAATCAAGAGATTTCGTCGATCCAATTGCTTATGATGCAACTAATCGGACTTGTATATGTTTTCGACTCCATTCGAATATATTAAATGGTAAGACAACCCCTTCTATATTTACAATGGGCTTGCCGAAGCCCCCAATAAGATAATTTTGCAACCCCGACCATCCTAGATTGGTTTAGGTTGGGAGTTGGTATCAATCACTTTGTCTCTTTAGTTCATGGCGATACCAAGGGCTAACGAGATTAACCCCACCGGCGAACCATTTAGTTTGCTCAAAAAGAAGATTAAAACCCTATATACGCCTATCTGAGATTACCTATAAAAAGGATCCCATAGTAAACATTTTCCTGTCAGATAATGCTGTCGTTGTAGCTTAGGTAGATTTAATTTTCCGTAACATATAGTCCCTCCACGTGTCTCCCAAATGTTACAGTAACCTTTTAAAACTAAAGCAAGCATTAACACCTTTTGCATGGCTAGTGACATAAGATTCACGGATGTCCTCTTGCCCGCTACGGACCAGATTGCAGGATATGCTTATAAGTCTCTAGGTCGCTTTCGAATGCCTGTGTAATCTCTAAGGTCTTGCGAGCTTGTCAGGTCTGCAGTTTTCTGGAACACATCTATGCTGTGGCACCCATATGTGGTGAATATAGAAGTCCTAGGCGGTAAAGAGATATGTGAGATCTAGTTCAGAGATTTGCGGCAGTGGCAGCTGTTAAGTTCCAGGGACCGCCTGTCTCTCAGAGAAGCAAAATTATCTATTGCCGCCTTTTGGCCCTTTCTCCTGTCGATATAAGTTAAATATCAAGTTATTGTGCCTTAATATCAATTGATAAATTTTAAATAATCTAGACTTGTTTTTGCTAATATGAATAGTATAACCATTAGGATTCGGTGCAAACCTGAAGTTCGTGGTTACTGGGTCCACAAATTAAAAGACACGGTTTGGGTTTTATGGGATGATATTTATTTATTTATTCGGCCTTTTTATTGCTACATTTTTATATAAATATTCAACCTCACGACCATTCTATATTTCTGTTAACAGAAATATAGTTTTGTAATAGAGTTTTGCACCACACAGTCTCATGATTCCTGGAAAATTGTATAGCTATTTCAGATCTATCCACAGATCTTGATCAGCCGTTGTTTGGAATGATGCTTTTGAAAAATGTATCAAATTAAATGCAAACGAAATCTCATTTCAATCGAGAATTCGCCACTATGCAAGTGTTCGAAAAATATCGCACGCTAAACACTCAAAAAAGCATTCGCAGAAACTTCTTTACATCTCCAGAGAACCATCGATTCCCATTAAACATTTATTGTGTTGTTGCCCAAATAGAGAACACAATTCTTACAGACAATAACAATTGCCCGCATATTCGTCGTATTTTACGTTCATCAGGGATGATTTTTAATTATTTATTCGGCCTTTTTATTGATATTTTTTTATTTTAATATTCAAGCTTTCTATTAATAGAAATATAGTTTTTTAAAAGCATTTTTGCACAATGCAGTCTCATGATTCCTGGAAAACCCCAGCAAACTTCTTTTAAAAAACTATATTTCTATTAATGGCAATATAGAATGCTCAAGACCATTCTGTCATTAATACTAACCATTCTGCCATTAATATTAAAATAAGAATGTATTAATTTTTATCTCGATTTGTATTTTGTACTTTTTAGAGTCAATATTTGTATTCTTAATTTAAATTTGCCTCTTATTAATTGTAGATAAATGTCATATAACCATTTATCATTGTGATATTAACATTTTGTATATGGCGCAACATCTTACAAATTGTACTCTATATTTAAAGTAATTAAAATCCTATTTCAAAAGGAAATCTCAAAAATACTTAATGAACCCATCACAAAGTGTCATAGAATATTTATGCATCCTGGATTAGATGTCGCAGGAAAACTTTCTGGAGGAAACACGAAAACTACCACATAGTTTGTTTTACTTTTAAATGACGTTTCAGGAAGCGATGTAAGTCATTACAAATATACACAATGTTCAACTATTGTCAGGATATGTCATTGTATAAAATGGTTACTGTATTATAAATTAACTTAAAAATGAGGTTGAAAAGAAAACCAAAGACTGACAAAAAAATAAAATAACTACTGCAATAAAAATCACCTATGGTGTACTAACAGTTGCTGTGTTCGTCCAGTATTTTTATTGACCTTAAATTATATTTTAAAAGTGTCTGAAAATGCTAAAGTATCTCTATTAAGAACAATAGGTATACGATAAGTTAACTCATAGGATTGCTTTTTTGTGCGTATGATTAATATTAATATCGAAGTCACTGTAAAGTATGAGTTATACCAAATAGAATGTAATACGATAGCGTATGATTAACAGAAATAACAATTCCGTTAAATTCAATTATACTCTTCTTTTAGTCAGAATTGTCATTCACCTCAACTAAACCTAAATAAATGGTTTCCCATTACATCCCATGAAGGGACCGGGGAGAGTTTCTCACAATCACTGAGCTGTGCGCTTTCCAGTTTTCACTCACTGATTGGGACCTACAGTTTTACACCGATTCCGAACGGTATTTTTTGAGAAGCTTTTTATGGCTATATACTCGATAGTGTCGCCGTCACTATGCGAGGTGACCGCCGCCGAAAGAATTTTTATTTTTTTTTTTTTGAAGTTGGTCAGAGCAGCGTTCGAACCCAGGATCTCATGTACAAGAGCCGCGCACACTACCCATTGTACCACCGACGGTCACCAACTAAACCTACATTACATTTTAAAAGCAGACATTAAAAGTAGACATTCGCTAAGTTGACCGCAATCAGAGAATCCATTACATTATCCGAAAATTTCATAAGTTTTCTTCTTCGTACGTATGATTAATATTAATATCGAGGTCACTGCTAAGTTTGAGTTATATAAATAGAATGCAATGCGATAGCGTATGATTAACTGAAATAACAATTCCATTAAATTTAATTATAATCTACAAATTATGTTTGCTTTCAGTCAGAAATTTTATTGACCTCAACAAAAATTTGAATACATTTTAAAAACATCTGTAGATTTCGTGGAACAGAATTTATGGCAATTTAAAATGGCCCATGAAATTGTACAATTTCGAAATAAGACTAGCAATATATTCACGTCACTCCAGTCCAACTCCTCGCCATTGCATCTAATGAGTCAATCAATATTTAGTGGTGAAATGATTTTAATATTGGTGTTGGTAAACATTTAAAATTCATTTCATTATTAAATTTAATTCGTATATATTATTATATTATGTTAGTTTATTTTAGAGTCACTATGTTTTTGTTTGCTCAGTTTAAATTTATTGTTTTTTTTAATTTTAGTTAAATATATTGTAGTCATTTATCATTCCGGTATTAATATTTTGTATTTTCCGCAACATCTTATAAATTGAACTCTAGTTTTTTTTTAAAGTTTAAAGTAATAATTTATTTTTCTGAAATGAGTTCAAAAGGAAATCTCAAATATACTTAATGAACACATCACAGAGTATCATAAAATGTTTACGGTTCCGGTGTTAGATGTTGCAGTAAAACTTTGTGGAGGAAACACAAACAATGACATTTAAGGGAACTTTGTAATCCATTCCAAACATACACAATGTTCAATTCTTGTCAGGATATGCCATTATTGAAAAAATGTTGAAAAGAAAATCAATGGCCCACAAATTCGAGTTGAAAAAATAATACAACTGTTGCATTAAAAGGCACCTATGATGTACTAATATGAATGCAGTAATTCCAGTCCCGAAACTTGGTGGCCACAAATGGTGTATAAAAAGTGTCTGCACAATTTAAAGTATCACTTTTGGAAACAAGCGACATTCGCTTAGTTGACTGCAATAAAAGAATATATTCAAAATGTCTGATATTTCTGATATTTAAGTTTCCTTCTTTGTACGTATGATTAATATTAATATCGAAGTCACTGCAAAGTATGAGTTATATAAATAGTATGTAATACGATAGCGTATGATTAATATAAATACCAATTGCATTAAATTCATATACAATCTACATATTATGACTGGCTTCAGTCAGAAATTTTATTGACCTCAACAAAAATTACATTACATTTTAAAATCATGTGTAGATTTCGAGAAACAGAATTTATGGCAATTTAAAATGACCCATGAAATTGTGCAATTTCGAAATAAGACTAGCAATATATTCACGTCATTCCAGTCCAACTCCTCGCCATTACATCTAAGGAGTCAATCAATATGAAACGATTTTAATGTTAGTGTCGGTAAACATTGATACTGTGTGGGCGACAGTTACAATTATCGACATGTATCTTAAAGAAAAACAGTTTCACTTTGTAGTCGCCACCAAAAAACCACTTCCTTGAGTTTATGAGTCTTTGGAAAAAGTTTCAACAAAAACTTTGAAGAAAATTTTAAATTCTGAAATTAGTTTACAGCAAAAACTACTCATACTAATTACTGCTACATAAATAACAACAAAGTATTTAACTTTTTTGTCTTAATGCCATTACAGGAAAGAACCTCTTGTCTTGGCAATGTATAGTAATTGCACAAGTTTCATGAACACTTTCTACCACAATACTCGTAGCTGCTGGTGGTGGCGCAACCACAAACGTGAAGAACTTTAAGAAAATGTCACATTTTTATAAGACTATCATTACATATCTTATGGAAACACTTGTGTTGTCTAGCTGTATGACAACGAGGAGCGCATTGTGTTATACTGTTGTTGTCTTCCAAAGCGGTGTTGTTGGCTTTTTGCGTCGAAAAAAAATAAAAACTATTTCGAAAATATCTTTGAAAAATTCTATAGACCAACACAATGTAATGTTGTAAGGTCTCTTCTTGCATCGAAGAATATGATGCCATCAACAGAAATGTTGGTTGGTTGCAGCACCTAAAAGGAGGCACTTTACCACAAAAGTAACAATTGGTTCTATTATGCAGCAGCAGCAACAACTACTATACCAGCCATTTTTTTGTCCATACAGTCTTGAAAGGTAATAAATTCCCTTCCATATATATTCTGTTAGCTTCATAATAGCACCGACAGTTAATGCTTTCACCCTACTGAGAAATGAAGAACAAAATCGATGAGTAGTCAGAGAATATTTCAAAAATTTAATTTTCAAATCTAATTAATGCCTTCCATAACTAACAAGCAATATCGACGTAGGTTTCGTTTACGTTCTTTGTCACGTCTTCGAAATGGGAACGTCTGGAAATCGATACTTTGGTTTTTGTTATGGTATTGTAGAAGCCGGAAAAGTTCCCTTTTAAACCATTAGTTTGCTTTTGCAGAACGACCTACAAAACCAAAAGATTAGAATAAGGTCTTCCATTGATTTTCGTTTTGGTTTAAGCATAAAACCGCTGCGGAAAATTTTCTTCCATGTAGGTGTGTAATTTCGTACACATATTTAATACAATTTACAAATGAATGTGTATTGTAATAATACATTTAAGATCGTAAAACCTTTTAAGTGTATGAGTTTTCCATATGCATGGTATTGGTTTCTGCGTTTTAAAGAAATTCGAGATAAAAACAAAATTCGCTTACACGTGTTGAAATTTTATAGATTTGTGTTAAAAGTAGATAGATATTTATTCTGAAACATTACGAAATTTTGTGAAAAAAATTATCTTAGAAGTGTAAACAATGAAAGTTTTATCGAAAATCTGAGATAACAATATATTTTAATATTTTTAAACGTATGATTAATATTAATTTGGATTCGACGGTGGTGTATGAGTTATAAACTTAGTACTTCAATTTAGCGTATGATTAAAATGTTTATATTAGAGTCAACTGTAGGTTACAACTTATTCTAAGTTTAAGAAAGAAAATTTATTGGCGACAAATTAAATTATAAAGTCTTTATGTGCTAAACTGTGAGCAACCAAAAAAACCATTTAGCTTTAGTCTGAGAATATAAATGTTTCAGTTATATGACGTATGAATAATATTATACAATTAACACCCAAATGATGCGTATGATTCATAAGAATAGCAATTACATCAAGGGTAACTGTTTCAGGCAGATTTTTTTGGAGACAAACAATAGTACAAAATATAAAAAAATATAAAATTGATTGCAGATATGTTTATTATTGAGAAAATTTCTAAAACATATGGGCATTTTCACAGATATGTCCAGCTTTGTTACACCACTTTAACTTCGTGGATTTCTAGTATTTTTGGACCAGATAGTTTGATTCTTTTGTCTTCTTTTACTAAATATTAAGCCACTGATAATCTGTGGTTGGTAAAAGAATAGAAATCAATCGAACTAAACTATTAAAGAGGGTCACCAGGCCGAAGAATCCATCAGTATCCTTGGTGTTACCACGTGGCGAGAAAAGGCGAAGGATAGAACCAGTTGGAGAAATATGTTAACATATGTTAAAACTTGTTTAATTTATTTAAAATTAAAATATTCGAGAGTTAGGTTTATTTTAAATTATTTTATAGATTTTTAATTCATAATTGTGTATAATTGTAAAAAGTGTATCGAAATATTGACGAATAAAATAATTTCAAATAGGCCCATCGCAAAAACATTTTAATTTTAAATATAACACTGTGTGTAATTTGTTAAGTAATGGAAATATAACCATATACGGACACCACTACGTAATAAATGACCAAAAAAAAAGACCCGTGTCTCCCAGTTTTGCGCAAAGTCATGGACTTTTTTTTTTGGACCTCCAAAAATTTGGGGCCTCGGTGTCATTTTTACAAAAAAGTGATCATTTTGTCAGGCTCATATCTTGCAAACCGGTCGGAATTTTGATTTACTCTCTGAAAGAAAGTTGTAGCTCTTGTCCTAAAAAAAAATTGTTAACATATAAAAAAATCAAAAAAAAATTCATCTTTAAGGTCAAAATCGCCAAAAACTTTAAAAACTGCATATTTGTTTACCTTTTTGCCCTTGTTTAGGTCCATAGGTGGCACACCGTTCAAAATTCAAGGAAATAATCTACTACAAGAATATACCTTAGATCTCAATAAACAACTTTCTAGAACATATAAACTTCCTAGGGATGATTCTTAACACCGTTTAGGTAACGGCGCGTAGGTACCGTTTTGGTAGCCGCGAAAGTGAAAAATTTCCCGAAAATTTTTTAAATTCAATTGTTTGTTCTTTACTTCATTATTGATATACTATGCTATAATTACAAATGCAGAGTTATCTTGTGCCGCCACTAATATACCTGAAATGAATTAGAAAAGAAATCAAAAAAGGAAAGCAAAACAATGCATCAATAAAATTGATATTACCTCTGCCAGCAATGCGTCGAATTTTTTAACGTGCATTTTTTTTTAAGTTTTTTTTGGCGATTTTGACCTTGAAGATGAAGTTTTTTTAATTTCATATGTTATTCTTTATAACAAGAGCTACAACTTTTCCTCAGAGAGTAAATCAAAATTCCGAATTTTTTGCAAGATATGAGCCTGTCAAAATGACCACTGTTTTGCAAAAATTACACCGATGCCCCAAATCTTTGGGAGCTCATAAAAAATTGAATGACTTTGGGCAAAACTGGGAGACACGGGTCTTTTTTTTGGCCTTTTATCACGTAGTGGTGTCCGTATATGTTTATATTTTTTCGTGTTGCACTGCGTAATACGAAAGGTCGAATATATCATCAAATATTTGTGTGTTTAATTTATTTATTTGTTTTTTAATTAATATGTGTCAGACATCTGGCCTCACGAGGTTGTAAAATAGCCAATAAAAGTACAGTAAGTAAGAGGGTGACGTGATATGACACTGGGTGGCGCTTTTTGTGGAAATGAACATATACGAATAGCATACAATCGAATATAACAGTCTGATTTATGCCTAAAATCAACAAATATTTACATTTGATTCTTCGGACGTATGATTAATATTTATATCCCTGCCACTGTGTTGTATTAATTATACAATTAGTACCCCAAGGTAAGGTATGACTCATACGACACACTGTAGCATTCAAGTCAACAAAAATTAACTTAGTTTCCCATTACATCCCAAGAAGTACTAGGGCCACCGTGTTGTATGAATTATATAATTAGTATCCCTAGTTAAACTATGACTCATACGAAACACCATTGAATTAAATACAACTGTAAATCGTAACTAAGTTTCCCATGACATCCGACGAGGGACAAGAGGAGACAATCGGTGGCCTTCCGATTTTTAATTTGTAGACTCATTCATGGTTAACTACTCGATGGCGTTCATGTCGCTAAGCGAGATGACAGTCGGCAAAATAAATGAAAGGTGGTAACAACTGGAGTTGAATTTAAAATGTACATGTTTGCCACTTCAACACAGGCGATCACATCAGGCAATGTCTTTAATATGTTATTAGTTTTTGCCGAAAAATTATAATGATATAAAATGCCACCCTGTCGGGAAATACTATAACCTTTGCAAATGGCGGTAACTGCCAGATTTGGATTGAATTTAACTTCTACAAATGCCTCGTACGTTAACCATTGCAACACAAGCAACTCTATCAGCAATGGTTAACGTGTTATTACTGCTTTCCTGAAATATGATTGATGAAAAAATTTGCACAGTATCACCCTATCGGAAAATTCAATAACTTTTGCAAATGACCAGATTCATGAATTGTCAGATTCGGTGTGATATTTGAAAAGTAAAGACAAGATATACGTCGACATGTCATTGAATATTATTACACCTCAAGAGTGCGGAATACTCGTTTTTGCTGCTCAAGATCGCGGAATATTCGCAAAATAATCCGGGACTAGTACAGACCGTCATAGAAGAGGTGGCAGAGAGTTTCATGGTGCTTGTTGAGACGAGAATGTAATCGCTTTGGCAGAAAATGTCGCGGATGAGACGTCAACGTCGATCAGACGACGGTCCATGCAATTTACCATTTCTTGTTCGTCTCTGCAGCGCATTTTGGTGAGAGACTTCAAAAATGTCCCTTACAAAGTCCAGACTGTCCAGACTGCCTGCAGATCGTCAATCACGTCTCAACTACACTAACCCTCTTCTGAACCTCAAGAACGCAGTGGATGGGTTTCCTTCTAAATGTATCATGTACAACTTCGGGTGAATGTTCTTGGGTCAGGCTGTATTTAGCACGTATATGTTTTGAGGTATCACTTAAAATAAACCAACAATAAACAAGAATAAAACCAGAGAATAAATACGTTTGACGCCTACGTATGATTAATATTAATATAGATGCCAATGTGACGTATGAGTATTATTAATAGTAAGACAAAGAGTATTGGCAGTAATTAAGACATTAAGTTGGAAATATATTTTAGTCATTTCAGGCCGTTCCTGGACCATTATATTTGATGAGTCAACCACTGTTTAGCTACAAAGTGTCTTGGAAAAGGTTATTAGATTTCTAGGAATTTGAAACCTGTATATGTCCAAGGCATAGTGACGGCGACATTATCGAGTATTTAGCCATAAAAAAGCTTCCCAAAATACCTCTCGCAAACGGTGCAAAACTATAGGTCCCCATCAGTGAGTATAAAACAAGAAAGCGCACACCTCAATAGTTGTGAGAGGCTCTCCGCAATTCCTTCATGGGATTTAATGGGGAACCATTTATTTCTTCATTTATTAGTCAAACCCTTTTGTAAATTTTGTATGATGTTTTCTGAAGTCTTATCTTAATTGATATCTGTGTGTATTTTCTGTAGTGAGGAACATGATCAAGTACTTTTAACGGAGCATTCTCGCCTTAGTTTATGACATTAGTTTTTAGTGGCAAGCTTTGTCGCCGAAGAAAATTTATAGGTTCAGCTCTAAAATCAAAAATATAATATGACACCATTGTGTGATTTAGAAGGGGTTCCAGTTCCGAAAGGTTAAGTTTTAAGAAGGGCGGTTTTTGCCCATCAAAAATTCATTTATCTTAAAGTTCCGGCAGAACTTTTTAAATCCTTCTGATTGTGTCAAGACTGACAAATGCCGAGATCAACACATTGTCGTTTCACTGGGATGTCCTCCATTCTACGACAATTAGTAACAATACCGGATTCAACAAATTTTAATACAGGTCACTAAGTTGGTATATCTGCGTCTCGTCAATGTTAAAGTTTAGGTTATATTATAATACATTTTTAGGTTTAGCTAGAAAGGGAGTTGCATTTTTTGTGCTTCGCCTAACGACCTACTTTAGGGCATAGTCATAAGATAGTGGGTCGGCCGGATTTCCCCGTTGAATTTTATAAACCATGAATTTTTGGGGACTTTTTAGTCAGTAAGAGAATTTAGTCTGACGACGTATTAAATAAAAATATTTAACGCTTTTTATAATTACAATAAGCAGGAAAATTTAAAAAGAAAGTAAGTTTATTATTTTATGATATTTTTATTTATCATACGTCCGCTTGGCGTATGAGAAATGTGGAAGTCTGTGTCGTATGGTTAGTAATATAAAATAAATGCTGAAGCGAACGTATGATTAATATTAATGGAAAATTATTATTATTCTTAAACGCGCAATGGGAACAGTATAATAATTGGAGTCATAATAGGATTAGCAGTAACTAAATTTTATGAGTAATATGGAGGTGTTTGTCGTATGGTTAATAATATAAAATAAATACTGCAGTGAACGTATGATTAATATTAATGGGAAATTACTAATATGCTTAAACGCGCAATGGAAAAAGTATAATAATTGAATTCATAATCGGATTAGCAGTACATTAAATTGTATGAGGAATGTGGAAGTCTGTGCCGTACGGTTAATAAAAAAAAAAATACGTATGATTAATATTAATGGGAAACCACTACTATTATTAAAAGCCCATTGGAAACAGTATAATAATTGAATTCATAATCAGATTAGCTGTACACTAAATTTTATTGCAAATTTTCTTATTTTTTTATAATAAATAATTAATTTCGGTGTTTGGGCGAACAAATTTAATTCACTACCAAATTTATTAAGTCTTCCATTTCTGTACTTCTTTATTGTTTTCCAATACACATTTTACTGCAGCAATTGTTTGGTTTGCTATGCGTTCTCATGTCCATTTCAATGGGGTTGAAGGGGGAAAAGGGAAACCGGAATAAATAATAATATACATTTTGGGAAAAGTAACCATAAATGAAATGTTAAAATGCTGTATAAATTTGTGGAAATAAGTGGAAGAAAACCAACAAAAAATAAACTATCATTGTAGTCATAAAAACCGAGGGACTTTGGTTCATTTACTGTATTTAAATATTCATATTTATTTTGCATTTCGTAGATTGGGAGTTGTATGGAAACGGATTTTATCTTTTTTAAGAAAAAGCATTTAAATTTATGAAACACTTTTAAAATATAAAATATTATTTCATTTTCAACTGAAACGTATATTCTTAGCCCCATTATCACAAGCTCACATTAGGGTAAAGGTAAATCAATCTAAGAGTTTTAGTTATCAGTTTATATAGAATTAACAAATCTTAAGTGTTGTTAGCTCTACCCAGACGTTATGATAATGACCTTTAGTTGAATATTTTTTAAAATTTTTAAAAATGTTCAAATTCGAAAAAAAAACTAATGTTGCAAATCGTTTTTCATTTCGCGGTTCTTACCTAACAAAATATTACAATATCACCATTCAAATTTTAAGTCAAAGTTCACGAAGGAAAGGGAAAGTCTTACCTTATAGAAGTACACTCTACAGTTGTTTCCGCAGCTCTCCTGCAGCATATACAAAAATATCGTCCAAGAATCCTGGACAAATCATGTCATAGGCACGTATGACGTTTTCAAAGTCATAGGCACTCCGAGAACGTGTATTATCGCTAAGAAACATTTGAATATATTTTTGTTATCTTACTATTACAATAGAGACGTTACCGCTACCAATCTGGAGACGACGGACATCTGGTTAGTGCCAGCCAATATGCCCTATGAACATGCTAGACCTCATCAGTCCCCTCTGCTGAGGAAGTTAATTGAGGCGGCGAAGAAGGATAAAATGGGTTTTGTCCTTAGTACGGACGTCAATACCCGTCATACAGTTTGGAGAAACACCAACATATTTGTAACAAGGGCAATGAGTCCACCTTTATTATGTCACCTTTGCATCACAGGATACCTTTGAGTTAATCAAAGCATGGAAGGTGTCGAATAAGCATTCCATCCATCGTTTCATAAGTTTTCACTCTCGCAGAACATTGTCACTTTGTATGTTCCAAGCAACATTCGGAAATCAAATTGGACCAAGTACAAACAAAGTCTGAGTGATCATCTGAAAATCATTTCTATTTCTGACCAAATACTAGCGCTGAGGTTGACGGTGTGACCGACGCTGTCAACTCATCTCTTAAGAGATCGCTCCTTTCCGCATGCCTCACCGGATCGTACCGGGGTAAGAAGAAACCTCCGTACTGGTACAAAGACCTGCAAATCCTAAGAAAGCTGTTTAATAGAAAAAGTTCTCAATGACGGAGAGAAACTGCAATGCGTACGAAATTAGACTTCGGGTGTACAAGAAAGGGTTACGATCTTCAAAGAGGAGATCTGGGAAATATTTCTGTGAAATCATTGAAGACATGCCTGAGACTTCAAGAAAGTACTCTCGACAACTCCCAACCCTGTGGGATATCTGAAAGAACAAAACGGGCGATGGACGACATCGAGTGAAGAATCTTTTGACCTCCTGCTTAACACACACTTTCCAGGAAACTGATCCCAACACAAAAGGTCGGACTCACCGAACTGCCATGTGATCTCACACGATGCGGGAAATATCGTGGCAGAATAATCACTACACTGGACAAGAGGAAGTTTTAAGCCATATAAATCACCTGACCCTGACGGAATATCACCAGTGGAGTTACAAAGTGGGCTAAAAATTGTACCTTCCTGGCTACCGAAACGTTATACGAGTTCCATAAAGCTATCCAATATTCTCGTTAAATGGATAAAATCTAAAGTCTAAATTCTAATTCTAATCGAAACTCCAAAGCTGGGGAAATCATCGAATATTATTCCCAAGGAGTCTAGTGCAATCCGATTCTCATCTATACTTGTGAAGGCATTGGAGAGGATGATATTGATGCAAATCTGCAAACGACCATAGGTACTTCTCACCTGTCCGCTTGCTAGCACGCTGACACCAAAGGCAACTCAACGGAAAACGCTCTGCATGCTCTAGTGAGCTTGATAGAGGAAACTATCTACATAGAAGAATACATTCTTGTTGCATTTGTCGATATTTTGTCGATATAGAGGGAGGGTTAAATAGCGTCTTACCAGGATCTACAAAATCGGCATTATATGCATTTTGTTTTGAGCGGAAGATCAAAAACTTGATCTACGAATTGTTTTTCGAAAAGACGTAAGCCTGTTTTAAATTCCGACGGCGGAGAATTCATCGAATATTAGTCCAAAGAACTTTAGTGCAATCAGACTCTGATCTATCCTTCTGAAAGCATTGGAGAGGATGGTTGACTCATATCTGCAAACGACCATATGTAAAGTACTTCTCCCCGGTCCACATGTTAGCACACTTACACCAAAGGCAAATCAACGGAAACCGTTCTCCATGCTCTAGTGAGCTTGATAGAGAAATATATTTATCTTCTGGAACATTCCACAAGAATTATTCTTGTCGCATTTGTCGATATAGGAGGTGGGTTTAATAGCGTCTTACCAGGATCTATAAAATCGACTTTATCTACACTTTCTGTTGAGCAGGAGATCAAAAACTTGATATACGAATTGCTTACGAGAATACATATACCTCGTCCTTGGGGAACACGATCTTAACTCGAAATGTGCATAGGCATCTATACGAACACTCCAAGGGGGAGTCTTATCTCCACTTCTCTAGAATTTAGCACTAAACAGTGTTTTGCTACAGCTGGAAGCATTAGGTTAAGCAGTCGTTGCATATGCTGAAGTTCTCACAATTCTAGTGCTGGGAAAATATCCCTCTACAAGCAGTGATGTGCTCCATAACATAATCAGGAGACAATATACGTGGGCCACGGAGAATGAAATGGCTGTAAATACAGAGAAACCCGAGCTCGTACTCTTTACCAGGTTCCGTATATTCATCCCTTGGTTCTATGTGATAGATAAATTTGCTTCCAGGATAGTGTGAGATATCTAGGTATGATTCTCGACAGAAAGCTTACTTCTAAGTCAACCACTATGGACAAGATCAGTAGACTCACAATGAACCTACATTCGCGTAAAAGGGTCATTGGAGGTCGATGAGGCATATCCCCGAAAAGAGTTTACTGGATATATACAACTGTTGTCCCTTCGCACAACCCCTATCCGTCACCACCAGGTTTGCTCGAAAGGCAAATGGATGCAACGCCTGCAATTCGTCTAATCCATTGCTAGGAATGGATCACCAACCCATATGGTCATGGGTCGATTTTAAGGGATCTACTTCAATCCACAATAAACCCCGGCTATATGACTAAAACACTCTTCAAATTTTGAGAGAAACTTCTGCACCCATATCCCGGACAGGCAGGACTGGATCGGACGCATACCTGGTTATAGAAGGTATTTATGCTTCTAAATTGATAGCTTCAAACTAGATAGAAAGCTGGGGTTTCGAGTCTTTTGTGATGAGTTGGGACTAGGGCTTGAACAAAAAGGCTACCATACCATTGTAGTGTCCTTGAGGCAGAAGTCTTGACAATCGGTTGTAGTCCTTTTGGCTGGAACTAAACGTCATCACCGCATGGGGTGTCAATATCTACTCTGAGAGACAGGCCGCTATTAAATCTCTGACGCCGGGGCACACGGAAATTCCAGGGTACCATAGAGCAGATGACCTGGCAAGATTAGGGACTACATTCCCTGTTCCACTGGATATGGAGCATGTAGGTATACTCCTTTCTCCATGAAAAAAAATAAAAAATAAATGGTTTCCCATTACATCCCATGAAGGGACCGGGGAGAACTTCTCACAATCACTGAGCTGTGCGCTTTCCAGTTTTCACTCAATGATTGGGACCTACAGTTTTACACCGATTCCGAACGGTATTTTGAGAAGGTTTTTCATGGCTATATACTCGATAGTGTCGCCGCCACTATGCGAGGTGACCGCCGCCGAAAGAATTTTTTTTTTGAAGGTGGTCAGAGCAGGGTTCGAACCCAGGATCTCATGTACAAGAGCCGCGCACACTAACCATTGCACCACCGACGGCCACCATGAAAGGTCATGATTAAACCTGAAGTTCTTAGAGATAAGCGAGTCTTACTGTCAATAACCGACCCAAAAAAAACACGTGTGATTAATATTAATACCAACATTTTTTTAAATGCTTAAGATACAAGGTACTTGGGGCTGAGTCGTTAATAGAATAGAATCGGGTCGTTTATAAATTCACCTAGGAATCACAAATTTTTAAAACTATTAATATATAGGAACGTATTATAACTTTTATATACAATGTCTGCTGTTATTAAATTGATAAGTTACTAGATTTTTAATTGCACAAAGTTAAACATTGATATATTTTGCAAAACTTTTATAGATAAAATTAAATCATCACCTGTTTCTATTCACAGTCCATAAACGCCAGTAGCCGTTTGTTTCCAAACTTAATTAACATGTAAATTTTTGTGTGTCCTGCACAAAAATAGTATCCAAAAAAAAAACAACTATAAATTAAATGTTTTCCAACAACTACTCAAACATCCTTGAAATACACATACATACCATGAAATACACACACGTATGAAACTTCAAATGCCCGCCCCCTTATCATGTCCTTCCAAGATATTTAGTTCTTTTTAACTGAACTATTACTGCACTCCAAAAACAGATGTTAACTGTGGACAACATGTGTCCGTCCGTCGTCTCATAAAAAATGGGCTACTAAAAATGTCAGACAAAGTGGCCTGGACGGTACCTACAAGAATGCAATTATAAATTTTCGAAAGATGAAATTGTAGGTTACGTCGTCTATATGTTTGGTGAAGTGGTTTAAAATGTAATTTACCGGATGTGAACTGCAGAAGTACCAATTGATGTAGTGGTATTGGGAGGTATGTGGCAGAGTGTTGAGTAGGATAACAAACATACAGGGGCAATGAGATACACGTAATATAGATGTAGTGAAGGGACTTATTGTGTTAGCAATGATGGTGGTTGAAGTGCAGACAATTAGCAGTTACCAAAACCCGGTTATATGACGAGTTAGATGAAAGAGATCATATTTTAAATTTTATTTATATATTCATATATGAAGTCTTTATTTTTAAATTTAAAATAAATTTGATGTCCTGGTAATGGGTAATGGGAAATTATTCCAAGTATTACAACTTAGAATCGATGTGATATTTATTACTGGTTAAAACACAAGAAGCTTATGACTGTTCACTGGCAGAAATACCATTGTCAAGATATTTAAATTTGGTCATACATTTCTTACAGAAATGGGCCTCCATTTTCAACGAACTAACAAAAAAAGAATATATATATTAGGGTGGGTCAAATTTTTTTGCGACACGGGCTCATATGTTTTTTCCATTCTTTGTTTTAAATTGAATCAAATCGATACAGGTCGTGAATAAGTACCCCCCCCCCCCCCAAATTATACCGCTGAACATTATGGGCTATTTAAAATTTGGGACTGCATTATGAGAAACTCAAATATTCGTCAAGTTTCACAACAATTTCGTCAATTTTTGCCAAAAAAAAGACTATAAAATTCCAAAAAACAAATGGGCGGATGTTACTCAAAAATAAAAATAAATATCAAAAATGGATTCGTTCACCCAAAAAAAACACAAAATACACATTTAACTAGAGGAAATACAAATTTCATCTGCCATTTTAGTCCAATATTATTGTATATGTCGAAAAATCCGGGGGCTCGAAATTAAATTTAGAACTATGGTTTCTTCGGCAAATTTTCTTCAAATGACCCATATAACAAGAATAGCGTGGAGCCTTTTTACATTTTTCGGCCTCCTACGATTCGACATGCCCTAATATGTATATGTTTCATCACTTATTTTGAAAATTCTGTCAGTAGACATTAGGGTGGACCTTGTGTCGATATTTTGGTAGATGAGGGCTCTATTCCGTGCCTTTTTGAAAAAAAATTACAATGCCGAAAAAAAAAATTTAAAAAAAAAAACATTAGGGATTGCGCACGAGCCGAGAAAAAGGTCCACTTTGCCAAAATTAGGGGGGAAATTGCCATAGGTCATCAGGGGTCACCCGTAGGGGGGAAGAATGTATGGCCGACCCCCATTAACTTTTTACCGCCAACATTTTCCCCCAAGACACCCACCCCCTATCTCCTCCCCTTAGGGGGGTCACCATACAAAAATGGAGGTTGCTCAGTATTTTCGAAAAACACCATAGGTCATCAGGGGTCACCCCTAGGGGGCAAAGTATATGACCGACCCCCATTAACTTTTCATCCCCAACATCTTTTCCGAACAAACTTACCCTCTATCTCCACTCCTTGAGGGACTCCCCATACAAAAATAAAAGAAGCTGTAATTGAGTAGTACTACTAAGCACTCTTAATATAATATAGTCAAATTAACATATTTTTGTTCGCTGATGGGTATTTCTTGCGGTAAGAATCGATAACATGTAGTAAATACTGTTTCTCTTCTTCGCCTTGACACAGTATTCTATTATAATCTTGTATCATTTTTACTCCTCTTTCGGCAGTGTCGTTCACAACGCGCAAGTTATTTACAATTCTACGACCTTCTTGATAGTCGGAATGAAATCTTGCGATATTCCAAATCGTACAAATAAATTTTTGGTATTATGAGAGACGAAGTTGCTCAAGTCTTTAGCCAATAATTCCTCATTCACATCTTTGAATTTCACCTCGATTTTTTAACGCTGGTGCTTTTGATTACGACGCGAGGAGCTGGGGGAACCGGGTCGTCTTCTTCATCTTCTTCACCTTCTTCGTCTTCTTCATCTTCTTCACCTTCTTCGTCTTCTTCATCTTCTTCACCTTTTTCGTCTTCTTCATCTTCTTCACCTTCGTCATTCTCATTTTCTAGCAATGCTTGGGCCATTTTGGCCTTCAACTCATTTGAAACCTTGTCATCGAAAAAGGCAAGGGCTATGTGCTCATCGGCGAGATACCATAGGTGACCGATAAATTTCTTTATCATTACCCGAGATAAATCCTGGTCAACGGACTTGTACTCGACGATGTCCTTCAAAAACTTCCAATCTTGATTCGGCGCCTCAGCTGCTCGAGAAGAACCAAACCATGCCTTGACGTAAAGTCGCACCACAAAAATAGAAACGTGTCGAATACCATTCAATTCACATACAGATAAGTGAAAAGTTCTCCGAAACAAAAACATCTTGAGGCTGTAAATGGCTTTTGCCATCCATCGAGCATGGGAAACGGGTCCTGGAGGTCGGAAATGGTAATTCTCAAGTTTTTCACCCAGAAACAAAAGAATTAATTGTAGCATTTCTTTGTAGTCATCGCGAGGGTGTTTCTCCTTCAATTGATATAAGCAAAACTTCTTTATGCCGACTTGCATTGCCACAGGAATTTTTCCGACGACTTGATCGTCTATCAAGCCAGAATGGAATGGTTTAACCTTTACAGCGTCCCATTCCTGTTTGAAACGGTCAAAGCAAGGAACGCCTGGTGCACTGGTCTTTACCATTTTTGTCTCAAAAACTTCCCTTAGCATCAGTTCATATACGTGGTGTCTGCAAGGTAAATATAAGATTTCTCTCTCCAACAGCCGCTCAAGAGCAACTGCGGCTCCGGAGAATGGGCCACTGTTCGTTGATGTCGTGTCGAAAGAAAGTCCTTGTATTCGATGTGTCATATGCCAAGATGTCAACAGTTGATAAACGGCATGTGCTATTCTCCGGCCTTTTCCTTTCCCATCTTCTACTTTGGGAACTCCAAGAAGTTGTTCTCCGTACGAGACAATTACCGGTAGACGGTCCACCTTCTTTGTACCCACAAAATCCAAAAGCATTTTGCCATCCCAATGGACTACGAAGGATTTAGCTGCGACAAGCTGCAGAAGAATGAAACGCGTTGAAGAATAAGAATTCTGAATGAGAGCAAATAAATCTATGCGATCTTACTTCTGGATTGTCTTTCACATAACTCAGCATGTTCTCTCGATTTGAACGCCGACATCTCCGAAGCGACGTACAGTTTATTGTGTATTGTTGAGGATCGCGTCCAAATGCTTCTGCCGCCGCTATCATAATGCCGACCGCGTCTCGGTCAGTCACTTTGCACTTGTCCAAAGCTGATAGGACTCGTTCAGTAAAACATTGTTTGTAACCTCTTCTGTCACCAACATTTGACGGGCCAGCTTCTGCCGGGAAGTTTTCGTCCTGTCTCCCATTATCATCACTGCTGCTTGAAAATTTAACCACTGCAATTGAACGAATTTCATTTGAATATAAACATTGGACGAACACACAAAGCGCGAAATAGCTTACCGCCTTTAGCGAACCGATCTCTACTAGATTCCGTTGCACGTTTGCGTCGCAACTCTTCTTGTTCTTCGCGCTCAGCTTTTTTTTTCCTCGTTCTTTCTTTTTTTCTTTTTTTCTCTAGTGGACTCAGTCTTTCTGTGAGATGACTTTCTTAAAGCATCCCACTCATCGTGCAGCGCAGCTATTTTTCTTGTAACATCTCCTCTGGCTTTCGTCGGAATAGCTGCTTGGCGCCAAAAAATCATCACTGCGTCCGCGACTATAACCGCACTATTTTTCTTCGACATGTTTCGTTTGCGAATGTTGAAGAAATGCATTCTTAGCACTTGCTTCTTCGACGGTAATTTGTTCCCCGTAATATTCATGCTTGGATAACCAATCAAAAAAATATCGTCGCGCGATCTAAGTCGTGTTGTCATCTTAACTTTTAAAAAACGGGAGAAAAATCAATTTACTTTTCGCGGTCGTCGGCACTTGTTGAATGACAACAATCGATGAATGAACTGCTATTTATAACTACTACGTATTTTGCAATATTTTACTGCCAGGTACTGATGAATGGGGGCATCTGCTAAGGGTGCCTATGTACCTGATTCAGCACGTGTGCGTTTCAAATTTTTCAAGACTTTCCAAACAATGACCACTCTTGAATATTGGTGGAATTTCTGTAAAAAAATCAAAAAAAATCAAAAAAAATCTCGATATTGTGCAACTGTAAATACATAGATTTTCAGTATTTTTGTATGGGGAGTCCCTCAAGGAGTGGAGATAGAGGGTAAGTTTGTTCGGAAAAGATGTTGGGGATGAAAAGTTAATGGGGGTCGGTCATATGGTGTTTTTCGAAAATACTGAGCAACCTCCATTTTTGTATGGTGACCCCCCTAAGGGGAGGAGATAGGGGGTGGGTGTCTTGGGGGAAAATGTTGGCGGTAAAAAGTTAATGGGGGTCGGCCATACATTCTTCCCCCCTACGGGTGACCCCTGATGACCTATGGCAATTTCCCCCCTAATTTTGGCAAAGTGGACCTTTTTCTCGGCTCGTGCGCAACCCCTAATGTTTTTTTTTTTTAATTTATTTTTTCGGCATTGTCATTTTTTTTCAAAAAGGCACGGAATAGAGCCCTCATCTACCAAAATATCGCAAAAATGTCATTTCAAGGTCCACCTTAGTAGACATATATATGTGTCAGGAACATCCCTAAAACTACCTGGTGCTATTGGAGATTCTGTGAAAGTTGCAGTTTTTATTATTTATATCAATCATACGTCGCTTGCTGTATTGCTTATAAGGTATAAGTTGCAAAATTGTCATCTTAGAAGAAGTATTCATATTAAGAAAACGAAATCAATTTTTCCAAGCATTACTAATGGACTGAGCGAGCTACTAAGATATGTTTGAAGACTAACTAGCTTGGTAAATCTCAGAATTTGTCCCAGATCCCTTTACTTTTTATTGGATTTAAGAAAAGTTAATTTCTTTTCATTATTTTTTTAAATATAAACTCGTTTGGTTCCTTGTGATGCATACAATTCTAATACGGAAACAGGTATAATTAATATTTAGTATACGCTCTCTGCTGATTATTATGAAAATTAATATCAATGATACGTCGTGTGGTTTACTGCATGTACGAATTTTAAATTCTGTAGCGGAAGCCCTGTTTTAAATAGATATATTTTTAGCATTAACGAAAACAAGTTTTACTTTAACAGTTACCAGTGCCATAGTTCTAATTTCTAATCCATGCATGTAATCCGAAATCAAGATTACAAGGTTCTTTGACACACAAAGAGCTCTACTTGCGAATTTTTTATTGGTAATTTATTTGGTAATATTTCTGTTTTCTGATTTCGATGAAATTCTTTGCGCTTTATATAATACCGATAACTTAATAAATAGTTGCCATTAATTTCGATCAGGAACAGTCACCGATCAAGGAACAGGTGAGAGCTTCTCGTAGAGCTTTCTAGCCTTACAGTCACCGATGGAGACCTACAGTTGTTTATCGGTTACGAATGGGGGTTTGTTAAGTGTCGATAAGGTTTTCATCTAAGGTTTTCCGTGCATGGATCGAATCCACACCAAGTATACCACTATCGACGACCACTAATTCTAATTTGCATTTAGTTGTTATTTATACTTAGTATAGGCCAACGGATTATTAATATTAATCATACACATCTAGATATATTTAAAGCTACGAATAAAAGAGAAGATATATAAGTTTTTAATTTATTATTCAAGCTAAACCATTCTATATCGTCATTAATAGAGATATAGTTTTTATAAAAGAAGTTTTGCAAATCCATCCTCATGATTCCTGGCAAATCGTATAGCTATTTCAAATCTAGCCACAGATCTTCATAAGCCGTTGTTTGGAATGCAACTTTTGAAAATTGCATCAAACTAAATGCAAACAAAAACACATCTTAATTGAGAATTTTTCACTATGCAAGTGTTCGAAAAATATCACAAGCATAATACACAACAAAACATTTGCAAAAACCTACTTTCCATCTCCAGATAACCATCGATCCCCAATAGAAATGACCGCTGAGGAAGACCTCTGGCTAGATCTGTAATAGATATACGGTTTGCCAGGAATCATGAGGATGGATTTGTAAAACTTCTTTAATAAAAAACTATATCTCTATTTATAGGGATATAGAATGGTTTTAAGCTTGAGTAATAAAATAAAAATTACCATTAAAAATACCGAATAAATAAAAATCATCCCTGATGAACGTAGAGCACGACGAAGCTGCAGATAATTGTTATTGCCTGTAAAAATTGTGTTGTCTTTTAGGCAACAACAAAAATCATTTCCAATGGGGACCGATGATTCTCCGGAGATGGAAAAAAAGTTTTTTGCAAATGTTTTCTTGTGTGTTTTTTGCTTGCGGTAGAGCAGGGCTCGAATTCACGTCCTCAAGAGCCGGGCACAAAAATTATTCCACTATCAGTGACCACTAATTCTAAGTTACATTTCGTTGTTATTTATACTAAGTATAGCACATTGGAGTACTAATATTAATCATACGCCTGTATATATATATTTAAAGCTATGAATAAAAGAGAAGACATCGCTCATTTGCCGGAATGTTGTATTAACTCAAAATTCTTCATTTTTGGACTAAGTACTATAAAATATTCTCCTGACCGAGTTCTTTCAGATGGATTAATTCCTATATCTAAATCTGTGTTAAATTCGTTAGGAGAGCATTTGGAAGTTAGCATTTTGTGTACATTCATATACAAAATAAAACTTTCAAAGTCGATTTACTCGAAACTATGTTTTTTGAGTTAATACATCATTCCGGCAAATAAGCGATATATTCTTTAATATTTAATTATTCAACCTCAATAACATTCTATATCTCTATAAATAGAGATATAGTTTTTTTTACAAAAGAAGGTTTGCAAATCTATCCTCATGATTGCTGGCAAACCGTATAGCTATTTCAGATCTAGCCACAGATTTTCATCAGGGGTTTTTATGAATGCTACTTTCCAAAAATGCATCGAACTAAATGCAAACGAAAATTCATCATTATTGAGAAATTTCCACTATGCAAGTGAAGTGCAAAAAACTACTTTCCATCTCCAGAGAACCATCAGTCCCAAATAGAAATGACCGGTGATGACGATCTCTGGCTAGATCTGTAATAGATATATGGTTTACCAGGAATCATGAGGATGGATTTGTGAAACTTCTTTGTCTCTAGTATGGGGATATAGAATGGTCTCGAGCTTGAATAATAAAATAAAAGAGTACAAAAAAATACCGAATAAATAAAAATTAACCCAACGACCCAAATCAACGACGTAGATGCAGATAATTGTTATTGCAAATAAAAATTTTGTTGTATTTTAGGCAACAATAAAAATCATTTCTAATGGGGACCGATAGGGTTCTCTGGAGATGGAAAAAAGTTTTTTGCAAATGTTTTCTGGTGTGTTTTGTTTGGAATATTTATCGAACACTTGCATAGTGGAAATTCTCAATTAAGATGAGTTTTCGTTTGCATTTAGTTCATTGAATTCTTCAAAAAACAGCATTACAAACAACCGCTGATGAAGATCTGTGGCAAGATTTGGAATAGCTTTACGGTTTGCCAAGAATCATGAAGATGGATTTGCAAAACTTCTTTTACAAAAAATAAATGTCTATGTATAGATATATAGAATGGTCTTGAGCTTAGATAACAAAATCAAAAGGTATCAATGAAAGGGCAGAATAAATAAAATCCGTTTCAGAAGATATATATTTTGTTTTGAGTAAAAAACCGATCATTTATTTGACTTCGACATCGAAGACAGAATTTTGAACCTAAAAAATAATCCAACAATTTTTAGAGACTTAAACGTTAACATTTTATAACACATGTCATTGTGTGACATGTTGTTTTACAGCACTAAAATTTCCAGGTTGCCATGTTAAAAATATTATTCTTCATTCAAGAATTAAGCTAATCCAAGTTCTACGCGTTGATCTTCTGTACGTTCTAACTATTTCGCATGGTACCCGAATTAATATTAATCATTCGCCACTATTACACAAACCACATAATATTAATCATATGTTTCCTTTAACAATTATATTATTATTAATACCTAATATCAATTTCCAACAGTATTTACATCCACCTTTTTATGGACTTTAATGTATAAAAATGTCAAGTCCCCCTTCATAAACTAGTATTTCGTATACAGATAATATAAACCATGGGACATATGGTTTATACTTCGGGAAAATAGCGGTTACTTACTATATTAATAGCAATTTAAAGTTTAATACTTAATACTACTACTATATATAGCTTTTAGAACGGGGAGTATGATTGATATCAATTCCTATTCCGATGCGTATTGTCGATATTGATTTGCATAAAGTTGCGTATGATTGCTTATTATTTGCATACCAAAGCCAAACTATAAAAGCAATTGGTAGATTGTTTAGGAAAAATTATTTTGGTCTGTCAATTTGCATGTGTTGTTGCTCCTATACTTTGAGTGATGTAAAGATGAGTTTTATCGATATTAATTAATATAAGGAGGCGTATGTTGGATATTAATTAATATTGTAAGCGAAAGTGCATCAATGAGTAGGTACTGTAACAAAATCTAGTTTAGCTGACAACGTAAGTATTTAATTGTCTTTATTATTATTTTGCTGACTAATCAAATATTTTATTGTCTCTATTTTGTGCAGTTTAGAAATACATCTATATATACTTATATAAAATCTTCCTGTTTTGTGGTTCCGAAAATGTGATTCGAAAATACCCCTTAAAGGGATAATTAACCAATAATATACTTACCTTATATGGGTATCAGATCACAAGATGGTTTTAGGGAAATATAAATCATACGCCACATTACACAAACCACACAATATTAATTATATGTCTATTAATACTTCATATCAATAAAATTTGTTAATAATAATATTTATTAATAGCAATCATACGACCAGAATTTATTGCACGTGTTCTAGTTTCTTATATGACGTAAGCCCAGATATATTTACACATTATTTAACTATAGGCGTCAAGATATCTTTGCAAACCCCTCCCCAGTCCACGTATGGATTGCAATTCGAAATCAAGTTTTGTAAAGCCACGATTATTGATGATATGAAAGACCTGGTTATTAAGTCAATATGGTTGAAAAGGAACTACTAAAGTATATCCATAGAAAGCTGACAAAAATGCAGGAGTAATTATAAATGGGTGTGGCCGTCGGTGGTGCAATGGTTAGTGTGCGCGGCTCTTGCACATGAGATCCTGGGTTCGAACTCTGCTCTGACCACCTTAAAATTTCTTTCGGCGACAGTCATCTCGCATTGTGACGGCGACACTATCGAGTAGAATAGCCATGAAAAAGCTTCTCAAAATATCGATCGGAATCGGTGTAAAACTGTAGGTACCATTCAGTGAGTGAAAACTGGAAAGCGCACAGCTCTTGTGAGAACTTCCCTATCCGGAAGTTCCTGAAGAAAAAATATAAAATATCTTGGAATACCTTCATCATAGCATTTGTTTGTAAGAAGAAACGGATTCAATTATATGGTATTCCAAAAACCAAAAAATGCCCAGTCATTTTCAAAGGATAATTAAAGCACCCCCCCAGTTAAAAATTTCAAACTTAAAACAAACTAACATATGTAATGACGTGCAGGCTTTAACCGTAGGGTAACTAGAGATAAATATAATGGGGGTTAAGGGTTTATTGAGAGTACAAAGTGTGATGTATACCACTCCAGTATAGGTAAACTCTTGAATGGGAAATTCTTTGCTGAAACGTCTCTTAATTACTTCAAAAGATGTTGTAGTTAATGTACAAAGTGTGTCCACAATAAAGCCATATCTCCGAAACCTAAACAACGCAAAAAGACTGTACGAGATTTACTGCTTTTTAAAAAATTCCGTAATGTTTGAAGCTTCAAGAAACCCGGGTTTGATTTTGTTATTTCCCTATAACAACGAGTTTAACCCCATTACAAATATCGTGTTGGTTGGGATTTCCATTGATGGTCAACACACTTAGCCAAGTGAGTGTTTGTAGTTATCTGGCAAATACACTTAAGCAAAATCGGATAACAACCAAACTAAAATGTTGTTGAATTTTCACGTAATGGTTGATTAAAAACGAGCCTACATTCAGCCAACACCCAATTTTCCTCCCATCCCAATTCCAGTTCTCTGTGTATGATATACTCGTACTAATACAGTCGTGTTAAAAAGGTCTTTCCTAAACATTATCTTTTGACAATTACATGTGATGTGATGACACAGTTGAAGTTTGAAACTGTAGCATTGGATTACAGGCAGAAAAGAAAAGGTATAAGAATATGGGAGTGATAGAACTCAAAAGTCTTTATAAAATGCCAATGCAATTTACCTTATTTGCATAAAATTACTCTGTATTGATTGAAACTATTTGTTTGGAATTGATTCATGGTTCATCCTTCTCTTCGTATCCCTACAACATGCAATCATTTAAAATTAATATTAAGTATACGCAGTATGATTATTAATATTAATCATACGCCACATGGTGTAGCGCATGTGAATCTGTGATATTTTTGAGTATGAGAACTGTCTTATATTTAGTTTTGCACTAAAGGACTCAATGTTTTTGGACTATGTGTGTACTCTTGTAAATCACTGTGACGCCTATTGATCGTTTGCAAAAGGATGACAGGAATCACCTAAGTTAGCTATAAGCTTACAGTTAATATCAGAAGACACATTTTATATCTTCCTTTTTGTGTTACCCTATAAACGCACTTCACACTTTTCAAGTTACCAGCCAATGCCCTTCCATTCACACTCACAATATCTTGCATTCACATCATTATTGGATGAACATTTCCATTCTTTGCACTTCGTCTTCCAACCGATAACTGCAATCAAACCGAAACTGCTAGGTTCAACAAAGTCATCATCTTTTACTTTGGCATCATCAATGTAAATGATATTAAAATGAACATCCAGTTACTGCAAAAGGCTAAAGGCCCATATAATTGCGTGTGTATGTGTGAGTGTAACTAGTTGTGTGTTTGTGTCTGTTTTAGTGGGAATACAAAACGAAAGCATTTTAAAATGGGAGTGATTGTAACATGTCTGACATGACATCTGTCATGCCTTTTGTCTTTGGCATTTGATGAAAGGACTATAGTGAATCTGTTAATTTTTTTTGCTGCAAACTCGGTTATTGATGCAAAAGGAAGAAGGGTGATGAGTTAAATCTAAAATGAACTTTGTGTCATTATGGTAAGAGGTGTTTGTGATGTTGTTAATCCTTTTTGTGATGAGAATATATTCAAAGGTTCTTGTAAATTTTAAAAAGGGGTTAAAATTAAAATTGAAAAAAGTCATTGAAGTTACATATACATATACATATGTATATTAAAGCTTTTAAAAAAATTGTTAAAACGGTTAAAATTAAAATTGAAGAAAAGGAATTGAATTTATACATATACTAAAGCTGTGTTAAACATTATAAAGTTCAGAATTTAACCTTAGCATCACTTAAAATTAATTGTACATAACACGGCGAATGATTAATAATAATTTGTGTTTCCAAGCGCATGATTGATATTAATTTATGTCACGAATGGATGCGTATGATTAATATTTATTTGTATATCATATAAATATCAATCAATTCGCTTAACTTGACACATATTTTTATAAGGATATTTTTGGCCTGATAAACTATAAATGAAAATTAATATTTGAACATTTTGAAGCTAAGTAAATATAAATTAACCGTATGTGGAACAATGCTAGATCAACAATTTCCTACAGTAGTTACCTCAATCCCTTTAATGGACTATGCACTAGTACTTAATATAGATAGAGGTACTTAAATATTAATACATAATACTACTGTTAACTATAGTTCTGAAAATAGGGAGTATGAGTGATATTAATTTCTATACCAAGGCATATTGTCGATATTGAATTGCATAATGTCGCGTATGATGGATAATAATTTGTATTCCAAACCGAAACTGTATAAACAATGGGTAGATAAGGGATTTACGTAAAACATATTTGAGGAAAAAGTATTTTGTCCTGCCAACTTTCATGGGTTATGTCTTCATTATTTTCTGTAATGTAAAGATGCATATTATTATTAAAGATAATAAAGTGTAATATAGATCTAAAATTTTCTACAGTATTTACCTCAACCCCATTTATGGACTTTAACGCATAAAAAATTTTATACCCGCTATCATTTACTAGTATTTCATATAAACATATAATAAACCAAGGGACGTATGGTTGATACTTGGGATATATAGCGGATACTTAATATAAATAATAGGAACTTGAAAATTAGTACTATCTGTTAATTTTTGTATGACGGTGAGTATGATTTATTAATACGAATACCGAGACTTATTGTCGATAATGGTTTGCATAAAGTAGCGAATGATTATTTAATATTAATTGGACGGAAATTATTTTGGTCCGTCAACTTTCATGAGTTATTGTCTCAATTATTTTGTGTGATGTAAAGATGCGTATTATTATTAAAGAGGCGTAGTCGTGCTATAGATGTGAAATGTTTTACAGTATTTACGTCACCCCTTTCATGGATTTCCCCTACAAAGCATGCACTAATATTTCATATATTTAATTTTTAAAGAAAACCAATCTAAGTTTTCACCCAATACTCACCAGAATAGCAGTAGGGCGTATGATTGATATTAATTACCATATTTCGTTTATTCAATTTAAAAATTGTGTTCTTTCATGCGTGAGGTAAATCCAAGCCATACAACACGTACCCTAATTTCACGTACGTAGCTGCAATAAACTGTAGAACGTATGATTGATACTAGATACTTTATTGGGTATACTTCCCTGGAACGTGTGATTAGTGTAGACGTACATGATAAGCATTAACAGTCTTACGACATTATTCACAAAAAGTTGTGAGAGATTAGAGAGATGTTTTTTGTATGATAAATCGTCTCTCAAATCTCTTATAACTTTTTATGAATAAGGCCGATAGAATGTAGCGGAGCTGTAAGAAACTCCTCCTAATGCCCAGTTTTATCTGGCCCAACGACAGCTGATTGTTGTGCATGGGTAGCCATGCCATTAGGTAAAGCAACGATTTCAAAAAAAGACCAAGAAAATAATAAATGTAATGATCCCTATTTTGGGGTCAATTACATAGTCAGAAGATATAGGAAATCTGAAGACAAAGAGGGTTAAGAATGGATTTCTTTGATTATGAGATGAAGGTATTATTATCTATACCGTAAAAATGCATTACAACATATAAAGGGATCTGCTAAGGTTTGCTATGCAACAAAATGAAAAAACGTTGATCAACCAGAAATGCGAACCCAATTTTTTACGTAGTTTAGCAGCCTTATTAAAAAAACAACAACAACAATTTTTGAATGGTAGATTTTTTTTAAATTTTGTTTTAAAAATTGCTTGTTTACATGGGCGTTAAAACATTGAAATGCTTACATTGGACAACTTCTTGATACTGTATGGTATTTTGAGCGAAGAATTAAAAAAATGATTTTGGATTAATCTACTTAAATGGCTATAACTCTTGTATTTCTGTATGGATTGCTTTGGTATTTATGTTAATTTTTGAAGAACAGTCCAGTGTATTATATAGAAAAATAAAAAAATATCTATTTTTTTTATTTTTTATGTAAAATATTTGATTTTTTGCAAAAAAAAAAACAAATGTAAAATTTGCAATGATAAATTCAATAAGTTCTCAACCAAGCATTCTGATTTAAAATATTTTCACTCATTTCAAAGGTATTTTTATGGGCATTTTCTAAGATAAATTTCCAGAAAATCGATGAAGAGAATTCTTAGAAAATTCAAGAATTCATTCTGAAAAACAAGAAATTTGTAAAAAAAAAAATTTTAAAAAAAACTGTACCATTCAAAAATTGTTGTTGTTGTTTTTTTAAATAAGGCTGCTAAACTACGTCAGAAAATTGGGTTGACATTTCTGGTTGAAAAGTCATGTTGCATAGTGTAATTTAATAAACCTGCGCCAATGGAATTTCTTAGCTAACAGATTGTATTGCTGTCACTAAACCAGAATACAATCGCTGATAGAAATAAACTATTAAAACGTATAATTAATATTAATATCATTTCCATATGGGTTGTATACGTAATGGAAATTGAAACCAGTGGGATATTAGGTCATATATTGTCTACCGTGTTTAAAACAGTGGGCTCCGTTTGCTGGCTTATTTTTTAAAATGTGATAATATATTGTTTAAAATTAAATAATATTGAAGCATTCCTACGGTCACGTTTAAAAAAATTCAACTGTGTATCTAAGTTCTTGTCAACTATTTAACAGATTGCATCTCAGTCTTTAATCTGGCATAGAAACTTTTTAGATAATGCATGAAATAAGGAAGAAAAATAACAAACTAATCGCGTAACGTATGGGAGAGCTTCGGTCAACCAACATTCGAAACTGTTAGAGTTGAATCCAAATTTCAAAGAAACTATTACACATGGAGAAAAAGTGGATTTGAACCAAATTATAAATTGGAATCAAGCTTGATGCTGAGGAAAAAATATTTTCATTAAAACATATAAGTACATTTATATTTAAAAGTACGTATTAGTATTTTCTCACGTACAGACAAATCGCGTCAAATACGGGACATAGTTGAACTTAAATCTATAAAATAAATTACAGGAAATTGTGAAATACAGTTTTGTCTAGGGATTAGCAATGTTTTCTGCAGACCTTTCGTTCCATAGTTTTAATAAAATGGACGTTGAAAAGTCCAGGTATCGCCCCACTATTTTCACATGGCAATGCAGATTTTATGAAAAATTCCGCAAAGGCATATAAAATAATATTTTTTTGCACTCCAACCAAATATGAGTATTTAAAAAAAGTAATGCACATTTTATAATTTTAATAAATTATTATAGATTAGAATACAACCTTGCTAATGTATGCACAATTGTAGGAAAAAGTCAACGTTTTTGAAACGACTCTGAATTCTACCTTTTCCTGGAATGCTTATATATGTTTCATAGTTATTTCGCCAAAATGTGCCTATGATTTACAAACCTAAACAGAGTAAACTTCAAAATGGCGAGGATCTTTCCTCATTGTCCCAGAAATTTGTACCTGTTACAAAATTTCATTTTATATCTGTAATTTTCCGGACCTTCGATATGCAAGCCTCCTAAAAAGTGTTAAGCAAAGCCACAAATGAAAACTGCATCTTCTTAAAAACACAGTTTTGGCGTGACTCGTTTTCACAACACTTAATCAAATAAATTTTTTTTGTAACACTTCTCGCTTAAAGCAGAACAAAAAAAATACTAAACTTTAACCTTTAGTACATAAACTGACATCTGAAATGCTTTCAAAATGATAAACGAACAGGATAATAACAACAACTGACGACAATCATACCCCTGTTGCAATAAGAAAAAAATGGGCATTCATGGTGAAAAAGTATCTGTTGCAACGATAAAACAAAAAGATATTAACATCGGCAACATCATTGCGAGTAATAGCAGCAGCTGGAGCAGCATTATCATCGTCGCAATCGTACCATTATATTATACTAAGCCTGTCTCATCATCATCAGCACCATGAGATTCAACATCTTCATGTCTAGCATGGCCGCTATCGTACCCCACATCCTTGTGGCTGAGAATTACAAACAAACAGTTGTAACGGCTGTACTACCAAGAAGGACCACACAGGACCTACACCAACTATTCAGTTAGTATATGTGTGTTTGTGTGTGTATAGATTCACACATTGAGGAGTTTCCCCAACAAACACCTGGACACATCGAATAAAGGATAATAAATCGTATGCAGCTAAAAGGACAATATACTGCTGCGATATAAAGTAGCAACAACAACAATGGTGGGAGGAAAAGGAAAATGAACAACTATAAACAACAACAACGTGCAACGCCTATAGGTAACAAATAACATAAAACGAGCAAATATTCCATACACCACATGAAAAAGGAAACGAAGGCGTTGTGATAAGTCAGAAAAATTTTATCATAGTTTGATCTAGAAAAATTTAAATCTCGATTACAAAAAGGCCTACTAATCAAAGATGCTGAGGTATGTAAGGAAGTAATTTTGTTAATACTGATAATTTTATCAAAACTATTCAATCGAATTGCCTGAATATCCGATGGTATAAAAATTCAATATTGACTCATTCTAACACCATGTGACGTATAATTTATATTAATAGTATTAACATACAGGTTGTATACTTAATGGAAATTGGTATTCATGTCGTATGATTATTTTTAGTTTTGGGTCAAAACATGAGTTTTATAACTTAGATATAGTAATATTTTCCCCTTACATCCCCGGAAAGCACGATGATTTCTGTGCTTTATAGTTTCATGCTTACCGATTGGGATCTACAATTTTACACAGGCTTGGAATTTTTTTTGAAAAGTTTTATCTGGACTAATTACGCGAGAGGATTGGCGTCACAGAGGGAGGTGACCGTCTTCGAAAGGAATGTCAGATAGTCACAGCAGGGACCGAACCAACGTTATCATGGACAAGAGTCGCGTATACCAACCATTGCACCCCAGGAGTTTATTAAAGCAAATATTGACTGTGTAAGCTACAATCGAAGTGGATGCTGCTATGGCCAATCTTTGGTGTTAGGGACAGCCGTGATACGACGAGACATCATCATCCACACCCATCTTTCAGTCTAGTATTGTGTTTGAGGTGGGAAAAATTCAAGTGTTTCCCCATCTTGGAAAAGATCTTGGAAAAGATACGGACATTAGGTTTAACTCTCGCCGAAAGTCTGATAAATACATAAAAAGTAACATACAAAATAATTGTCCAACTCATTCAAATACACTTTCGTTTGCCATTTCATCTTAAGAGTTTGTACAGTAATCATCGGTTTGGATTCCAAATCTAGACGAGTATCTACATTCCAAACGATTCCCGGATATCTCCGGCACTAATATACAAACATCTTATCTGGGAATAGGTTTCAAATGAAAATTACTTGACCAAACCTTCCTGATAATCGAGCTTTATAGGATCCAAACAATCTGTCTTTGACCTGTTGGAAAGCTTTGGTTCTAAAAATGATTCATATACAGTGGAAGTCTAGATGAATGTCTGCCTCTCAAACAGTACCCGATGGCCACAACTGCTAATGCATAAATACCTATAATTTTGCAGACCTTGAGATGGAAACGTCCAAATCGTGTTAACCAAACCATAAAAGAAACCTATCCCATTAAAACATATTTTTGAAGACACTCGTTTTAGAAACTCGTAATCAAAAGAGTAGACTTCGAACGATCATAACTTAGGTAACCCTGCCTGTTCACCCGGCTTTGTATACCTACAGTTTTTTAACAGTCAATAAGCTTACGTTCTAAAAACTATCACGCATATAGAAAGATTAACACGTGCTCATTATACAGTGGAGTGGTAAAATCATCTAGCTCAGCCACTTTAGTGTAGATGTGCTTCTTCCACCCACATAAGATGAATATTAAACTGCTTGGGCATCTCGTTAAAGAGGTGCAGCAGTTGTTTGCAGATTAGAAGACCGAAATACTGATAGGAGTCGATGTAGATAATCCACAGGGTGATAAGGTTTCGCTACAGCCACATAAAAGGTAATAATAATTTGTTTTTGCAACAGTAAAGATTTCAATCATATAGCAATTATATTTACCATTTGAGTTTCACCATTAAAATCTATATTTGACTAGCATATCGTCTTCAATTATTCTTATTACATAATTCATATTTAGAAATTATTTCATGCGCGTTACAAGTTATATACTTCCTACTGCTGTAGCTAATCACAATGATTATTTAAACCAACAGCCACGCGTCAAAATTTTAGCAGATTGATGGAAGATACATTTTGAATACCATACCCGTATGATTAATTTAAATCGCATTTGAAAATATGGCGTATACTTAATATTATTGACACTTGTTACTCATAATCGGAAAGTGGAATCATATAATACTACGTTTACATAACAAAAACCGTCTAAATTTCCATTATGGATGACAATTTATTTAACAACAAATACCTCACGTTATCATACTTCTCAAATTCATCGCCAAAAAGTATGCAATTCATTACGGCGACACAATTTGTACTAAAGAATGAACGACAGGCACTCGCATGCAAGACAGCATTAATGCTTACCATAACAACAATTACAATAGCAGCAACAACAAAGGTAATGAAAAAGTTGCATGGAAATCTGAAAGAATTCGCACTAAACTAAACACTTGATTCATGCACGTTTTCACAACAGCAGCAGCAGCAGCATCAGCCGTTGTAAACAACACGGAAAAGGAACTTTTCCACAGCCTAAATGTATGCAATAAACATATGTTAACATTATACACAAAACACACGCTGAGACGCATACATATCTACACTGTCCCACTCGTGCATATGCAACCGTTTGCATTACGAGTTAAAGTTAAAGCATAACACTAAGGAGGCGCCGCTGGGTAGAAACAGGTAAAGCATAACAATGAGGAGCCAACCATCGACTATAGAGCTTCGAATGCCGTTATGTTTCTCTTTGGGGTGTTGCAGAGATTCCATATGATTCCTCGGGTTGTCGGTTGAAATTTCATTCCATATTATTCCATTGTAGATTTACGTTAACGTTTACCTTTTCTGCATTTTGCTGTGGCTCTTGATGGCGACGATAACGACTGCTGTAGCTGCAGCTGTTGCTGCTGCTGGTGTTGGCGGTTAACACAATGAGTTGAATTGAATTGAATAAGAACAGGAGGACCAACAACAGCAGTTGGTCTAGAACAACACAACACAGACATTTCTATTCGTGCCATCATCATCGTCATCATCATCAGCAACATCATCGGCATCAAATGCAAGAACTGCGACTATCAGCAACAGTAATAGCTAACAGGGATAATAAAATGCAAAGTTAGGTACGTTTTTTGGTACGAAAGTAGGAGTGAACAAGAGAATTGAAAATAGTTGATTTTTGTTACAATTATTACATCTGCAAAGGAAGCTGATTACACAAATGAAAGAAAACCAGTTGACTGAATATGAATGTTCAATTATGGGTTAATTTTTGAAAATTAAGCTGATCTTGGGTCCGAAATCGAAATTGTGGCAAATAAATTGAAAACATTTCATTGTAGTCGGTAAAGGTGTAGGATACCTTAGCCAGACAATCGTTTTATATTCTCTTTAATCGAATTTGGTTCACAACCAACTAGGATCTTAGATAGTTCCTTGAATGTGTTAAAAAAATAACAAAAGAGTTGCACTTCAAAATGAAATAAATTTAAACGAATTTGACAAGTTTTTTTCAAATCTTCGATATTTCGTAACTCCATTGTGCAGCATCATCAGGAGATATAAACAGTATTTAACAATTAATTACTGGAGAGGAAAGTTTTCCTCTCACAATTCTTAATTAAAATTGAGAAAATTCCAAAATAAATTGAGAATTTTTACTGGAAGTTGAACAAATTTTAAATAAAATTTAGAATATTAATTTCAAATTGTGTAAATTTAGAATGGAATAAAATATTTTGTTTTCAAATGTATTCTACTTTGAAATCAAAATATTACAAAAAAGGATTTTGCATTTCAAATTGCGAGAATTTGAAACAATTTTAAAACTTTTTTTAGTAAAATTGGGAACTATAATTTTCAATTGAGAAACATCCAAATAAAATGGAGATTTTTAATTAAATTGTATAATACAATATTGAATATTAAAGTATTGTGACGTTTGACTAATCCACAGGATAGCGAAATATTGAAAGAAATAAAATTGAAACTAAGGTCTTAAGCTTGACCAAGAATTGTTGAAGAACAATTACAATTTTTATTTCAAATCAATTTTCAATTTATATTGCCCAAAAAATCAGGTAATTTTTATTCGAAACTAATAAATTTAAAATAAACTTGAGATTTTACATTTCAAAATGTGAATATTTTAAAATTAAAATTAAAGCTCGTAAAATGTCCTCGTCGGTGATGCAATTTTGAGTGTGGCGAATCTTGTAAATGTGAATGTGGGTCCGATTCCTGCTCTGACCATTCCTGCTCTGACCACTTAACTTTTCTTTCGATATAGTGACAGTGACACTATCGAGTAATTAGCCATGACAAAGCTTCTGAAGAATCCCTTTTTGAACCGCTGTAAAACTGTAGGTCCTAATTAATGAGTGTAAAACTGGATTGAGCTCAGGTCGCTGATTGTGAGAAGCTCTGCCAGATATTTATATATTTTTTCATATTAAATTATATTATAATTAACACATAATAATATATATAAATTATGTTAAAGTATTATTATTATGTTTTATAATTATATATATTTATACATATTATTTCATATCAAATTGCCAAAATTCAAAGACGAAGAAGATGGTTAACGAAAATTAAATTATGGTTCTATTTGAAATTTAGAACATTCCTAATGAAAGTTCGAACTTCCATTGTAGAATGTAATAATTTCAAAAGAAATCGAAAACTTTATTTATCAATTTACTATAGATATTGTCACTACTTCTGCTTAGCAAATGCTGCCAAAAATCACGGAGACCTATTTAAACTGTTATACCAAGTGAAGTTAGTATGACCCTCTATAAAAATGTCTATGTCAACAACTTGCAACGGTGAGTGGTTTTGAGTGGTGAGTTTTGGACTAGCATAGTCAGTTGTTTCAGGTGACGCCACTATGCAAAATGTACAGAATCCTACTATACCAATAATTTCTTTGAGTCAACCACTTCAACTCTCTAAGACTCAAATCAGATTTTGACAGCTACGCTCTTAGCAAATTTTACAATCGGAATGCATTTCTTAAATTTCAAAAACAAGTTTCAATTTTTAAATACATATTCTTTGAATTAATTGTTAAAAAAAATGTTTCTTTATTTTTTTTTACAAATGCTCAAAATGAGAGCCATTTTACATATCGTGCCATTTACAATGGTGCATTTTACATATCGACGACTAATTTCAGCGGTAGTAACATCCAGCGTTATTTCTTCCTGAATGGTTTGAAAGCCCTCCTTTATTTTGCGAAATCCGCATACTCAGAATTTGAAAATTTCATCGCGAATCGAATTCAAAGGTACACGAAAACAAAGAAAAATGTAAAAAAAATTTCACAATTTTTTTTTTGACACATAACTCAGATAAAAATGTTTAAAAAAAACTAAGTTGCTTTAAAATGAATTAAATGCATTTAGAAATGCATTATTTTTTGAGACGCTATAGCTCGAAAACGGTAGCCGTTAGAACAGTGGTGCTAGAACAAAAAATATTCATATTGATTCAGGCTCTAGCGCGTTTAATTTTTTCGGAAAGTTTTTGGAACACCCTGTATATAAGTAAAGGGTTTTTCAACAGAGACGCTACAAAAGTAAATCGATAGGGACAGCAAACGACGCAATATTTTTCCCCGCTCTTTTGACATTTCTCTTCGGTAAGGTTTGCCATTTCATCATGGAAACATATACGAGCCAGCAACGAGTCGAAATTATTAAAATTTACTACCGAAATTTGGAGTCAGTGGCCTCAACTTTAAGAGCGCTACGTCCAATTTATGATGAGGCTCATTTCTGGCTGAATGGCTTAGTCAATAAGCAAAATATGCGTTAGTCATCATTGCATCCCAAAAAAATTACGGTTTGGTGCGGTTTATGGGCCGGCGGCGTCATTGGGCCGTACTTCTTCCGCGATGATCAAGACCGGCACATCACTCTGAATGCGAATCGCTACCGTTCAATGATAACCGAATATTTTTGGCCCCAATTGGATAAAATGGACTTGGAGGACATGTGGTTCCAACAGGACGGCGCCACAAGCCACACAGCGAATGCCACAATCAATTTATTGGAAACCAAGTTTGGTGAACGTGTTATCTCACGAAATGGCCCAGTCGATTGGCCGCCTCGTTCGTTCGATTTGACGCCGTTAGATTATTTCCTGTGGGGCTACGTCAAGTCTATGCTCTATACCAACAAGCCAGTGACGATTGATGAACTTCGTACGAATATCGAACGTGAAATTGCAGCAGTATCGGCCGATTTATGCTTGAAAACCGTCGAAAATTGGGTTAAGCGTCAGGACTTCTACAAGCGTGCCCGTGGTGGCCATGCAAAAGAAATCGAGTTCCACACATAATGGCATCGAACGTACTTTCAGAGGAATAAAGAATTTCATTGGTATCTAAAACCGGTTTTGTTTTATTTAAAAAAACTTTTGTAGCGCTCTTATTGAAAACCCCGTTACATACATATAAGTAACCATGCTTAAGAAAACACACGTATTGTGTCAAATTTCATGAAGTGACGTTTTTCGGAATTTGTTTGTAAAAAATTTTAAATCTTCAGTCAAAATTTAAACAGTTAATATAAATTATATAAAACATTAATCTATGGAAATGCAACAACGCAACTTCGATTGCGTTTTTCTCAAAAACTTGATTTTTGATACAATGTTTTTGACGCCCACTAGGTTGGTTTTCTTATGCAGGAAAATATGTATAAATACACGCTGAAAAAAACCGGCCTCTGTTATATATTCTCCCAAACATATTCTGCAGGAACCATGTATATCTTTGGAACACACTTCAAAAATGTATATGTTCACAAGTCCCAAACTCAGGTATATTTAAATGCAAACATTAGCACGTTTACTGACAAATATGTATTCTTTTACGAGGAAACATATGCGTGCTTCATCCTAAACATCCATATTTTTACGTGGAAGCATTCGCGTGTACATATACATAAGTGCAAACGTATACGTATTTTCTCCCAAACATAATAATATTTAGAAACGAATTATTCTTTCTTTCCATATTTATTATAATTAAAGTAAATAATTAATACAAAAAATTAAAATATTTATAATTAACCTTTTTACACTTACTTGCTGAATGCATTATTTTTTTTATGAAATGCGAAATCTCCTGCTCTTTTGCTTCTCCTTTCTTTGTTGTGTCTCACGTTTTTCTTTTCAGAAGGTTTCAACTATGCCTTGGTTATCACTATGCGTTGGTACGCAAACAATATTCTTATATAAAACTGTAGTATTAATTACTTGTGTTTTTTTTTATTTTTTTTATTTCACAAATGGTCCCCCATTCCGATTTTTTCAGTAGAAGCTCGGACAGAAAAAGGGATTCACGTTGTTTCCCCTTCCAGTTTCTTCTCTCAAAATCGTTTCTCACTTTGGTAGCACACATAAATATATGCGAAACACATACACAAACCCCAAAGCAACATCACAAACCAATTAACAGCCCGAGCGTTTGATTATTATTTTTTAACTGATCAAGCGCTTTTGATATCCTCTGTCCGATGAATCATTGACGACTGAATACATTAAATTATAACGCAAAAATAAAATAAAATAGTAAACACTGACTTCATCTACCATATGCACGCACACTCAGGAATATTTATGAATCACTCACTGAGAGAATAATGCAAAAATACAGATTCACACTTATAATATATACACACTCTTTGCCCCTCTTTTATTCTCTTGCTCTTGAGAGAGCATAAACAGTGCAACAAACACGGTTGTATTTATATCACAAACACAAATATATTTGAGTTGCAAACACATATGTTATAACATATTATTCATTGTGTCTCAAACATGTAATATTGAACAGCAAAGACAATGCGATTGGGCACAAGTATATTATAATTGCGACAAGCTCTCAACACATGTTATATTTACATCCAAACAACACAAAACTACAGATTTTTCAGCGTGTATATCTAAAGAAAATATGTCTAATAATGATATTGAGAGATGTGAAATTCTGGGCCAAAGATGACGGATGGATGAAGCTTAACAGATCAGATTAAAGCTTAACAGAAGCTTGCCTCAAAGTCTAAGCATAATCAAACACGCTACAGACGACGACGTTTTTTCTACATAGGTTTCTTGTGACAGGGAAAATCGTCACGAAAATTCGCTGCGGCTGACGACTCGCCGCTGGAATAGAATCTTTTCTAATTTCTTGGCGGCGCTCTCACGAAATCTCTCAATTGAGAGAATGAAGTTGCCACATGTTCATAAAAATCATAGGAGAAACCAAAACTTACATATGATGGTGCATGCGAATTCAAAAGAAAAAAGAAAAGGGTTCAAAATTATTTATTATTAAACACAATACAATAAAAGTGAACACGTTTTTAAATGCAGTAAAAACAATTTAATTCCTATTCAACTATAATATTATTTTTCCAAACTTTCAAACAATTTCAGAAAAGAGCCGCAAATATATACGACGCAGAGAGAAAAAAGTCAACCGAAGTCGCCAGACGCTCTCTCTTCCATTTCGTGTAGACGCCAGATATCTTTTTCGTTATCATCTGAAGCGTGTGTGGTTCTGCTAGGGCTCTTAAATAGGTATGCAGAGTTACGATGGTGTCAAAAAAGGAAATCAGCATAACAGAGTTGTGCAGTTGGCAACTCTGTTATATAAACAAGCAAAATACAGAAGCTCTGATTAAAATAATAATAAATAATAAATGAGTATTAAAAAAGTAGATAGTGACTATTAAAAAGAAGAAAATTAGTAATTTCCATTAAGCAGAATATAAAATATCAACAAAAATAAGTGTTTTAACTTGGATAAAGGTTGTATTAAAAACTCGCTGCAATGGCTGAATGCAGCAAATGCAAACTAGGCATAAGAGGTGAAAGTGGCATTAGATGCGATGGAATATGTAAAAAAGTGTATCACTATACAAAAAAATGTTCTGGTATTGATCAATATTCGGAAAAAATATTTTCTGAAGGAGGTTTTGTGAGATATATGTGCGATGATTGTATGCAATATATCCAAAATATAGACTTTGCGATGCAGGAAATTCAAGAAAATGTCAACAAAAATAGACAAACATTGTTAGACTACAAACATAAGTTTGAAAGTGCACTAAAGAGAAATGAAGATGAAATTAAAGCATTACTAGGAGCAATAGAAAGTCGGTATGATGACAGTTTCAAAAAAATTGACAATATACAAAAACTATGTGAAAAAAATGTCCAAGAAGTAAAAAACCTATATGGAAATATAGATAAGTTTGAATGCAACAACAAAGATATGTATGATACGATCGAAAAAAGCAACACAAAAATGTGCAACGAAATAAAAAAGGTTATAAAAGAAACAAATACAAAAAAATAACAAGCCTGTGTTAGATAACACGGGCGCATAGGTCAGACGTAGAATACGTTAGCGTATACATCGCCAATCGTTTGTATTAATGTACATACACACACATTTACACGCTGCTCGCAGAAGTAAACAAACGACAGCAAAGATCTGTAAACATTTACACGGTGCTCGATAAATAAACAAAGCACAGCAAAGCCAAAATCATTTGATTTCACAACAACAACAAAAACAACAGCGGCATTTACAAACCAACAACAACAGCGGCATGTACAAAAAAAGTCTAAAATATCATGCTCTTAAATATTTATTTCCTTAACTACATAAAACTTTTATATATAGACATATAATTTTTTTAATGTAATTCGAAACAAAACATATTACCAAAACTGACTAACATATAAAAATTGCTAAAATATGTTTTAATATTTAAGTAAAAGTGGGTGAAAGTTGACAAACATTTTCTCAAAATTTTGTGCTCCAGATCAACACCCCTACCTTACCGTATAAAGTATTCTACGTTAAAACAACAAAAATGTCATATGCGCAAACTTTGACAAATAATATGGTGATGCCAGATCTATCGAAAAATGTCCCCTTAATTATTAAACCAAAGGAAAAACCAAGTGTAGAAAAAAACAAAAGCTGAATTAAATAAAAAAGTAGATCCAATTAATTTTAAAATAACCAATGTTGAAAACAGAAAAAATGGTACATTAGTGATCCAGAGCGAGAATGTCGAAGAACGTGAAAAAATTAAAGAGGCGATACAAAGCGAAATTAGTGAAGATTATGAAATAAGGGTACCAAAAGAAATTAATATGCAGATTGTAATAACTGACTTAAACTATAAATATCCTGATACAGAATTAATCGAAAAACTAAAAAAACAAAATGATACTTTAAAAAATAGTGAATTAGAAGTGGTTAAAATATTTGAAACGAAAAGATATAATAGAACAACATTTAATGCAAAATTGAACGTAGACAATGAATCATATCCGAAAGTAATATCAGGTGAAAAACTGAATATTGGATGGGATAGATGCAGGGTGTTTGATGGTACAAATGTAATGAGATGTTTTAAATGTCAAGGTTATAACCATAAAGTGGTGGAATGTAAGAATGAAGATGTATGCTACAAATGCCATGGAGACCATAGGGGTAAAGAATGTACGAAGGAAATAGTAATGAAATGTGTAAATTGCATGAAAGAAAACAGAAGATTAAATTTAGGGCTTGATGAAAATCATGCAACCAACAACCGCGAATGTCCAGTATACCAAAATAAATTGAACTTAAAAAGAAGAAGAATAGGGTTAACAACCTAACAATCAAAGAGGATACATGGGATATATACCAACATTCAAGACCTAACTAATAACTTCAATCAACTGGAAATAATAGCAGAAACTGAAAAACCTGAGTTTATAATACTAACGGAAACACATCAAAATAGTGAAGTAGAAGAAAATGAAATCGATATTAAACAATATGACCATTATAGTACGTTGTCGAATTCGTCTAGGACTGGTGGAGTAATAATATATTTTAAAAAACATTGGAATGTCAATAAAATTAAAGACAATATTAAAGACTCAACACACTGAATTAGTGCATATATAGCAAAATATGAAAAAACATCAATTATAATAGTAATAATATATAGATCACCAAGTGGATCGAAATCAGAATTCTGTGATATATTCCAAAATTTTGTAGATGAAATATGTGATAAAAGCACTGACATTCTAATAGCCGGAGACTTCAATATTGACTGGAATCGGGATTTTTATACGAGTAAATTGAAAAGTATTCTTAATGATAACGGCCTTAAACATTTAATAAACGAATATACTAGAATAACACAAAGATCAAACACATTAATAGACTATATAATAACTAATAACGAATTAATTACGGCAGAAATTAATGTGAATAATAAAATAGCAGATCATGAATCTATAGACATTTTTATCGAGTGCGACAATACTGAGCATGAAAATCAAGAGAATGAAATAACATTATTTAAATACAATAAAGCTAGATTCAGAAACGAAATAAGATCATTATTACAATATAATGAACAAAGCGACTTTAACAATAATGTCTATAATTTCGATAATGTGTTTGAATATACTATACAAAGATTCTGTTTTAAAACAAAAATAAATAAAAATGGAAATAATAAATGGTTTAATAACGATCTAAAAATGTTGAAAAGGGAAAAGGTCTTTAAATATCAATGCGCAATGTTTGAAAACACCGACGAAGCGTGGACTAACTACAAAATAACTAGAAATACATATAAAGTTAAAATCGAAAATGAGAAAAATAAATATATGAATGATAAAATAAACAGTGCACAGGACCAGAAAGAAATGTGGAGAATAATAAAAGAACTAGTATTAAGAAAACCCAGAAAGGTAATAACAAGTGTGATATTTAATCAAATAGAATATACGGACAATTTTCAAATAGCCGAAAACTTTAATAATTATTTCGTCAATAGTATTAAAGAAATTAGAAACTCCATCGAGTATGTGCAATATGAAAACAAAATACCTGTGATAAATTTAAAGTTTAAATTCCGTGCAATATCTGTAGAAGAACTTAAAACTATATGCAAGACTATTAAAAAAAACCCTGACTACAATAGAGTAACAATCAATATGATTTTGGATAACTGGGACATAGCAGGCAGCATTATGCTGCAAATTATAAATAAATCACTAGAAACTGGAATACTCCCAAATAGTTGGAAAGAATCTATGGTTACACCCATAGAAAAAGTTAAAAATACAGAAAAATGTGAAGAATACCGCCCAATAAATATGTTAAAAGCTTTTGAAAAAATCATTGAAAAGACAGTTAAAAATCAATTAGAAAGTTATGTGGAACAACACAAGCTACTTTCAAAATATCAGTCGGGTTTCCGAAAAAAGTTTTCATGTGAAACAGCAGTCAACTATGTTATAAATAGATGGAAATTCACGAAGAAGAATAAAAAAATAATGGCGATTTTTTTAGATTTTAAAAGAGCGTTTGAAACAATCGATAGAGATATTCTACTACAAAAGCTTTATAAATACGGAATTCAAGATGCTGAATTGAAATGGTTTGAGTCATATTTAACTAATCGCAGGCAATTTACAAATGTTAATGGCACGTTATCAAATGCTACGATAAATGAGTTTGGAGTACCACAAGGCTCAATTTTAGGAGCGCTCCTATTTATTATATATGTGTATCAATGACATGGAAAAAGTTTTAGAAAAATGTGAAATTGTTCTATATGCTGACGATACGCTGATTTTCACTGAAGCGGCCACGGAGGAGTTATGTCACGCTAACTTATCAAATGATATGGATAATATAAATAAATGGTTAAAAATGAATAAATTAAAGTTAAACGAAAGTAAAACTAAAATAATGGAAATAAATACGAACACTAACATAACATTTAAAATTAACGATGTAATAATAGAAAAAGTTAATAATATAAAATATCTGGGTTTTCTGATAGACAAAGACTTAAAATTAAAAGAACATATTGAATATACATACATATATGTAAAAAAATTGGAAAAAAATCGGGTTTTTTAAACGTATTAGAAACAAAATATCAATTATAACAGCAATAAACATTTACAATACTACGATTAAACCACATTTTGAATTTGGATCTACTGTGTTATACACATGCTGCTCAGAACAACAAATATCAAGAATGCAAAAATTACAAAATAAAGCTATGCGCGCAATACTTAAATGCAATCGATTTACCTCAATAAAATATATGTTAGATACACTCAAATGGCTTAATATACAACAAAGATTAGAGCTAAACACAATTCATTTTATTCAAAAAATTAAAATGGTGGAGGCGCCTGATTATTTAGTAGAACAACTAAGATACGTCGGGGATGTTCAACCATACAACTTAAGAAACGCTACGGATTTTAGACTACAACGACCAGATAACAACACAATGCAAAGATCACTTTTCTACAAAGGATTAAATCTATACAACATGATGCCAAATTTTATTAAGAATGAAATGAATCCAAATTCATTCAGAAGAGAAATTGTAATTTTTTTAAAAAATATTTAAATTTTTTAATCAGAGTTATTGATATAATTTGTAAAAAACAAAAACATATAATGTAATGTAAAAGTATTAAAAATACTACTAATAAATATTCAATTCAATTCAATATATACAACAAATATGGCAGTGATAAAAGATAGACTGTCTTATGTATATTATTATCTTTTAAACCAAAAAGTTTTTGGTTTGATTATCAAATTGCTTATTTAGCATTGTGTTAATTTGTTAACAGCAATTCACCATATACAATTCACCACCTATTTTCAACTAAAGGGTCCGCCATCTAACGTTTTTTTTTCAACTAGTGCTTATTTTGTGAATGATAACACTTAGCTCATGTCTGATTTGACAGATAATTAGTTTTGTCCTTCCGCTGAACAAATATGGTTGTGTATACGCTTGAACAACGCTGGGAAATATTGCGACATTACTTTGAAAATCATGGTAATGTTGCAGAATGTGTGCGAAAATTGCGTACGAAAGGAGGAAGATCGCATTATCCTCGGAGCTGCGATTTGACACCGTTGGACTATTATTTGTGGGGTGCACTCAAAGATAAGTGTTACGCCTACAAGCCAGAGACAATTGACGCTTTAAAGGACAATATTCGTGAAGCCATTGGTGAAATGCAGCTGCACACAATCGATAATGTGCTTAAAAATTGGACCGATCGTGTAGGCTACTGCATGGCCAGACCAGGCAGCCATTTGAATGAAATTAGTTTCCATTATTAACCGGAAGGATTATACTTTCAAATAAAAAAGGTAATTTGGGAAAATATTCAGTAGTTTTTTTATAGCATTTTCAAAAAAAAAAGTTATTTGGCGGACCCGTTAGTATTTTGACACTTGCACCATCTGTAGGCATAACAGCCTATCCCAAAATGCACGCAAGATTGTTCGCAATTAAATTGTTTCTAGGTTTGTACGACTTAAGGAATAAAGGAAACCATGTCGCGACAGAGCACCATAAACTGGGTTTGCCCGACTAGATGCAATTTCGCTGAAAAATTATTTCAAATCTAGCGTAAATTTTCGGACACCCTTTATATGTGTTTGATAAAAGTATTGTCTGTATCAACAAAAATGCACTCAATCAAAAAATAATGACACTAGTAAACAACAAAACATACACAAATATTTTTCTTGAAATAAAGTGCATATCAGCTGTTATCTAAATGTGATTTCTTGTCAGCAGAAAATCGGCACATACAGCTTCATTTGTTGTACTTAAGGAAGTATTTATTTTTCTAGAGATTTCTAAAAATTTTCATTGGAAATTAACTTTGTGTACTATTTTGTATTGTATCATCACTGTTTGGTAACTACTACTACAACACCACTACCGAGCAGCATCAACAACAACGATTGCCTGGCTGCCTGCCTGATAGTGACACAGGCAGCGTGCGGCAGCATTTGGATGACTGGCTGGCTGGCTGTTGTTGCACAGTCACTGCTGTTGGTGTCTCGTAGTCGTGCTTTAGTATTTGTAGTGGCAGGTCGGTGTTGCACATTATTCTTAATTGCCAACATTGTTAAGGGCCGTTCGATTCATTCGGTTTTGGTTGGTTGGTTCTCGATTGTTTGCCATTTCTAATTTAGTTAAAAACCAGCAGCAGGTGCGTTAGTCGTGTGTAAAATTTCAAATGGATTTCTAAGCATAAAGAAAATTTACAAAAAAAAGAAAAGAAAATCATTTCACAAATTTCTAATAAAACGTTTCTCTTTTAGTCTCTCTTAAAATTAAAATCGTTAAAAAAAAAATTAAACATAAAATATATTTTTTTTTATAAAAACCAAAGACAAACCAAAAAAACTATATGGTGAAGTGTTAACTTCTTCAGTTTCCCCAGACGGATTTACACAGCCGTTATTACGTTCCTGTTACATGGATATTTTATTTGGCGCCATTTTTTGGTGTAAGGTTTCTTCCTAAGGAGAAGGACGAGAAAAAATTTCAAACTTGTTGGTCCGGTAAGTTGACGAGAAATAAACACTTAATCTTGAAAAGAGCAATGAGACGTTTTGAGAGGAAAGGACGTTATTTTAAAACCAAGGCAAATGACTAAAACTTTAAGTGTAAATAGTAAAGTTAAAGGACATTTTTGGAAGACCGTATTTTTATTTACTTAGTGTTAATAGGGCCTCTTTAGACAATCCAAATATTTTTTTCGTAAAAATTTTTCAGTTCGTAAATATTATGGAGTCCCTCATAGATTCTATGAATTCCTCCACTGACTTTTAGGTAAATGAAATATTTCTTTGTATGAAACATTTTGCTATCTATGTAGTTTGTTCATAACATCCACCAAAAATTATCATAGACTCTGTGAAAAAAATACTATGAATTGGTTTATAACATCTATGTAACTTTTTCGTTAATTCTATGAGATTTGTTTATAATATCTATGACACATTATCACAGATTCTGTGAAAAAAATCTATGAAATTTTGTTTGTGAATATTATGAAGTCCTTCATAGATTCCATGAACTTCTTCGTCGACTTTCTGCTACAGAAATAGTTCTTACGATCTACGAAATACTTTTCTATCTGTGAAATTTTTTCATAACATCTATGACACATATTCATAGATTTTCTGAAAAAAATCTATGAAATTGTATTTATTAATATTGTTAATATTCATAATATCTATGAAACATTTTCATAGATTCTATGATAAAGATCTATGAAATTTTAATTATTAATATTGTTAATATTCATAATATCTATGACACATTTTCATAGATTCTATGATAAAGATCTATGAAATTTTAATTATTAATATTTTGAAGCCCTTCATAGATTGCATGAATTTTTTCATCGACTTTCGCCTAAAGAAATATTTCTTAGGATCTTGAAACATTTTTCTACCTTGAAATTTTTTCATAATATCTATGAAACATTTTCATAGGTTCTGTGAAAAAAATCTGTGAAATTTTATTAATAAATATTATTCCATTCCATATTATTCCACCAATGATTCCATTAAATTCTTCATCGACTTTCAGCTAAAGAAATATTTCTTAGGATCTATGAAACATTTTCCTATCCATTAAATTTTTTCATAATGACTATGAAACATTTTCATAGATTCTGTGAAAAAATCTGTGAAATTTTATTAATAAATATTATACCATTCCATATTATTCCACCATTGATTCCATTAAATTCTTCATCGACTTACAGCTTAAGAAATATTTCTTAGGATTTATGACATTTTTTCATAGTATCTATCAAACGTTTTCATAGATTCTGTGAAAAAATCAATGAAATTTGTTAACATCAAAGTAACTCTTTTGTTAATTCTATGAAACAGCATTTATGACATTTGTTCATATTATGTATGAAACATTTTCGTAGGTTGTATGAAACCTTCCTCATCATCGACTGCGAATTTCCAAATGCAATGAGAATTCTTTGCCATAAATTTGCTCGAAAAATATTAAAAGAAAACAAATTTATTGGTTTCATGTGTCGACTATCAATACTAGTTTTATACAAGAAGAAATCACTGCATACAAAAAACAGTGTTGCCAAAAAATGTTGTAAGTCGCCAACTGGTGTTTTTAGCCGCCTAATTCAAAGCGCGACGTATACCAACACAATAAGTGTTGCCAAAAACATAAATAAATTTTCACATATTACGACTTTGATTACAAATACGGCAGTAATTATTCACTCCGCCGCAACAGATGGTTTCCCATTACATACCATGAAGGAATTTGGTAAAGCTTCTCACAACCAGTGAGCTGTGCGTGTTTTAGTGTTAAACTCACTGATTGGACCTATAGTTTTACACCGGTCGCGAACGGTGTTTTGAGAAGCTTGTTCATATTGTCGCCGTCACTATGCGAGGTGACCGCCGCCGAATAAAATTGTAAGTAGGTATGTGAGAAGAGGGATAGAACCTAGGATCTTATGTACAAGAGGCGCGCACACTGACCGAGGGCCACACTTGAAAAATATTGCTGACACCCAAACACAAGATACTGAAAATTAATATTTCCCATGAAAGTTTATTTAAAATATTTAAGCTATTCAAATGACTCTTGATCCAGCTTACCTACTTACTTGCTTAGGTGACCTCAAACAACCTAGAGGGGCCAAGGGCCTTACAAAATGGGGACTACATGTTTCTCCAACCGTCTTAATCTTCAGCTTTTCTCCTCCAGTTGGCAATTTTTAAGCTCTTGCAGAAAATATTCCACCTGGTCTATCCAGCTAAGTCTTGGTCGTCCTATTTTTCGTTATCCTTCGTTTACGTCTTCTAATATCGTTCGCACTGGATCATTGTGATCCATTCTGCTGACATCTCCTAGCCGACGTTAACGCGCTATTTTGATACGCATAACTACGTCGATGTCGGGATATAGATTAGATAGGTCGTGGTTAATCCGTCGTCGACACTCGCCAGTTTCTATTTGTTGTGTATTTGTAGCCGAGTTAAACGGAAGTGTCTTTTTTATTCTTAATTCATTTATATGTTTACATTTCGTTTGTCGACACTTGACAGTTGATTATAGGTACCTTTACACTATACAACATTAATACTTCATTATAGGCACCTTTACACTATACAATATACATAAATGGTAATACTCAACAACCCCCTTTCTATAAAGAGTTGTGTTCACAATCATTTCAATAAATCATAAATGCGTTATTATTCTTAAAATCGTCTAACCAAAAACTTTTGCTAAACATTATTTCCAAAATAAGTATTCTGTATATTTTTCTTAGCTTTGATTGAGGCAGTTCTGTATCTTTTCCCTAGCTTTGATTGAGGCGGTTCTCTGTTGTGGTCTATTCTTGTACACATTTTCATCACTTTCACTTTCATCACTTTCATTGACCAGCACTGATTCGATCTGCTTTTGAACGTCTTCATTAGAATCCTTGGGAATATGCTCAGTGTGTATCAACTCTGCAACCTCTTCGCCTTTACGTGCATCATGACCTTCACCCTTTGCACTTGAGCGAATTTGATTGAGGTGGCGTTTTATTACATAATTATTGTGATTGAAACGACAAGTGTAATTTCGTGGACCAATTACTTTTTCTATAACAGCTGGTGACCAACTTGCTTTGTTAGGATTGCTATAATTGCGTATGTAAACATTCTGACCAACAGAAAATCTTTCATCACGTTTGCCACTAAAATTTCTACTAGAATCATCTTGCGATTTTTCAATAATTGTTTTTGTTACTGGTGGCTTTAAACAGCTAAAACGGGATTTGAGTTCCCTACCTAGTAAAATTTTTGCAGGAGATTCCTTCGTAGTGCAATGCTGCGTGATTCGATAATCAAATAAGAATCTATTAAGTATAGTTTTAAAGTCTATATTCGGATTTTTATTTAAGTTAGCATAAAGAGATTTCTTCAAAGTTTTAACAAAATTCTCTGCCTGCCCATTTGTAGCTGGATGTCCCGGGGCAGTAAGAATATGTGTAATTTTATTCTGATCCATAAAATTCTTAAACTCAGCAGAGGTAAATTGACGTCCGTTGTCGCTGACTAGTGTATTGATCAAACCGAACCGGCAGAATGTCTCACGAAGTTTACTTATAGTAAACGATGACGTAATTTCCTTGGTTTCGAAAACCTCCACCCACTTTGAGAAAGAATCAACAATAATAAAAAGATAATATCCTCTAATAGGACCAGCAAAGTCAACATGAATTCGCTGCCAAACAGCATTGGTAGGAGACCAACTGATCAATGTTGATTTTTCCGGGCTAGCTTGTGACATCTGACATGATTGACAATCTTTTATTAAAACTTCAATTTCTGAATCAATATTGGGCCACCACACATAAGACCTTGCCAGTGCTTTTGTCTTAACTACACCTAAATGAGAATCATGTAGTGTATCTAAAACATATTTTCTTAATTTTGTTGGTATTATAGTGCGGTACCCCCACAAGAGACAATTCGACTCAACAGTCAATTCTAAGGATTTTGATTTAAAAGATGCAAACTCTTTGCCTTCGATACTATCTATCGTGCCTTGCAAAACACAATCAATCACTCTTGACAGTATAGGATCTCTTCGAGATTCAATAGAAACATTTTTATAGTCAAGGTGCATTGGGTTCGTAAAAGCCACATAATTTAGATAATTCGACTCTTGTACAACCCCAATAGTTTCTACTTGAGCAATACGTGACAAACTATCAGCTTTGTTATCACTGCCTTTAACATACTTGATTTCATAATCAAAACCTGATAATGTCAATGCCCATCTCTGCATACGTGATGCAGCCATTACTGGAATCCCTTTGTGTTGACCAAAAATTGCTAACAAGGGTCTATGATCAGTTTTTAATATGAAGTGAATTCCCAATAAATATTGTCTTAGTTTTGTAACGCTAAAGACAATTGCTAATGCTTCTTTCTCAACAGTACTATAATTTTTTTCAGCGTTATTTAATGCTCTCGAAACATATGCTATTGGCTTTTCAACACCATTTTCAAATATGTGACTGAGAACCCCTGCAATTGCAGAGTTAGAAGCATCAGTAGTTAAGACAATTGGAAGTTCTTGATTAAAATGAGCCAAAACGCGATCTGAGCATATTTCCGTTTTCAAATGTTTATAGGCCGTTTCACAATCATGTGTCCATTTAAATTTAATATCTTTCTTTAACAAATTGTAAAGTGGTATCATTTTCTGTGAAAAGTTGGGAACGAAACTAGAATGATGGTTAACTAAACCAATAAAAGCTCTTACTTCAGAAACGTTTGTGGGTCTTGGAGCTTTCAAAACTACTTCAACTCGGTTTTGATTGTTTGTTAATCCATGTTTATCTATATCAAAACCTAAATAAGAAATTTTTTGTTTGAAAAATTCACATTTACTTTCATTGAGCCTTAAGCCCACCGACTGAAGTTTAGTTAAAACTTGTCTTAAAATCTTTAAGTGCTCAGAGAAACTTTCACCTGAAACAACAATGTCATCTTGGTAACAAAACACATGTTCAAACTTACTTAAAAGATTCTCAATAGTTCTTTGAAATATTGATGCAGCTGTTTTTATACCAAAAGGTAATCTTGTCATACGGAAAATTCCCATATGTGTACTCCAGGTACATAGTTTTTGTGACTCCTCATCTAACTCAATCTGGTTATATGCATTAGACAGATCAAGCTTGGTAAATATCGTGCAGCCCTGCATTGATCCAAAAATTTGGTCAATCCTTGGCAAGGGATAGTTACAATCTTTCAAAAATCGATTGATTGTAGACTTGTAGTCTCCACAAATACGAATTTGACCATTCGATTTTAAAATTGGTACTAACGGAGTACCCCATTCCGAATTATCAACTGGCACTAACATTCCAGATTTGAGCAACTCTTTCAACTGTTTTTCAATATCACTACGCCAAGCGAACGGGATTGGTCTCGGCTTACAAAAAACAGGTGTGGCATTTTCTATGACTGGGAGATTGACTTTACTCAAAGTATAACAGCCTAAGCCACTTCTGAAAACTTCAGAAAATTCAGATTTTAACGATGAGACAATTTCATTGTACGAATCGTACGAAATAGCAAAAACATCTTTCTTTAAATCTTTGGTTTCTCTTTGCACTAACTCAAAACCAAATCCGTGTAGAAAATCTCTACCTAACAAAGTTGGCCTGTCAGCATCCGTGACAATAATCGTACACTTTATAATTTGTTCACGAAACCTCACTTGCGTCTCAAACTCACCCATAACCTTCAACAGCTCACCTCCATATCGCGTGAACGGTGTTTTACAAGGTTGTAAAATATTTCTATTGAAATATTTATCAAAAACTTTAGCCGACATCAAACAACACGGAGCACCCGTATCACACACCGCAGCAATCGACTTCCCATTGATTGTTACCGACAGTTCATAACAATTGTTCAGTTTATTTTCAGTGATGGTCTCCGAAAGCTCAGAATTACATTTAGCACTTATACTGTAAACAGAAAAATTATCAGAAGAAACTTCTTTTTCAATGAACTCAACCTCACTTTCGATATACTTAACCTCACTGTCTCTTCTACTCTTACAAATACTCGACAAGTGACCCTTTTTATGGCATGAATGGCACGTTGCTGACCGAAATTTGCACTTCTCTGATGGGTGATTTTTCCAACCACAGTGATCACACGCACGCCTCAGCTTTTGCTCCCTATGCCCTTGACCTTTGGGTTCTCCTTTACCTTGCGGCCTGATGTATATAACCTCTTCGGCTGCCGAGTGACTGCTGCACTTGGTCTCCAAAATTACGGCCTTTTTGAATGCTGATTTCAGTGTTAGAGTTTCATCTTCCTCGCAAAATTTTTCAAAAATTCGGGACGGTAGCCCCATAACAAATTTGTCCAACACTATGCGTTCAAGGGAATCGCCAAACTTGCAGTTCATGGACAACTTCTTCACTCTCGCAAACCAGGCAGCCACTGTTTCCGATGTTGTCATCGTCGCGCTGTAAAACATTTTACGCTCTCGAAATACAATCACTGGCGGCATATAATAAGAACATAATAAGTCCACTAAGTCATCATATGATTTCCTACATGGAAGCTCCGGACTGCAAATACTATGTAGGACTGCATACGCTTCAGAGCCTATACACTTTAGAAGAGTGGAAACTTTTCCACTTTCTGTCGAGCATGCAACTTCAATAAAGTGCATTTGCAGACGTTCGTTCCATAACTGGAAATTCTCGCTGGGCACAAATTCTGGCATGGTGGAAGCATGCACGGTGGCGTTTACAATTTGCGAATTGTTTAAACTCACATCTGCTTGTGATGTCGCCATAATAAATGGATTTTTTACTTTTCTTTTCTTTACCGACTGCGCCAATTTGTTGTGTATTTGTAGCCGAGTTAAACGGAAGTGTCTTTTTTATTCTTAATTCATTTATATGTTTACATTTCGTTTGTCGACACTTGACAGTTGATTATAGGTACCTTTACACTATACAACATTAATACTTCATTATAGGCACCTTTACACTATACAATATACATAAATGGTAATACTCAACACTATTATAGGACCATTTATTTTTCGGAGCATTTGTCACTCGAAGAGTCTCAATGACATTCCATCAGCATGCGATATGTCACAGGATTCAGTGCCATAAAGCGAGTCAAGTTGGTTGAGTGTCTGCTTTGATTACGAGGCTGACGTTATTGCTTCTATTTAGGGCAGATTCGATGTAAATAATTTCATCCCATTCATTCAATCCACTAATCTAGTCTTGTCCTCGTTTACTGGCAAATCCATTTTTACTCATTTCATCTCAATCCTCAAAAATGCTCTAGTAACTTTTCGCAGATTTCGCCCAATGATGTCTAAATCACCAGCATACGCGTGCAGCAAGTGACTTTTGGTGCTGATAGTTTTACTCGCGTGGACTGCAGCTTTTCGCATGTTGATCTCAATCTATCCAACTACACATTTTAAAAATGTTCAGATTTCAATACTAAAAAAAAAAACCGTTTCCCATTACATCCCATGAAGGGATTGGGGAGAGCTTCTCACAATCAGTGAGCTGTGCGCTTTCTAATTTTTCACTCACTGATTGGGACCTACAGTTTTTACACCGATTCCGAACGGTATTTTGAGAGGCTTTTTCATGGCTAAATACTCGATAGTGTCGCCGTCACTATGCGAGGTGACCGCCGCCAAAAGAAATTTGTAAGGTGGTCAGAGCAGGGATCGAACCCAGGATCTCATGTACAAGAGGCGCGCACACTACCCATTGCACCACTGACGGCCACTATACTATTAGAACTTTCTCAATACTATTAGAACTAAAATATTGTAATCCTGCCATATTGAAATCCCCTTCCCCGTTTGTTACCTTCAAATTGAGTGGGTATGAGTGAATTATTTTTTGCACTGAAAGAAAAAGCTTCATCAAATTTCTGAATTCCATCAGGAACCAACCTACGACACATTTCATTGAATTGCTGAAGAGGATTTTATCAGTCTGTCATCCATATTTCATCAATAGTTTCTTTTGATTCAATGACAACGTTACATTAAGCTGATGTATATTTTTCATCAATTTGCTGCGAATTTTTTGTCAATTGGATGTAATGTTGTCATCAATTTGCTGCACATTTTTCATCAATTCGATGTAAGGTTGTCAGATCTCGCCACAGACATTCATCAGCGCTTTTTTGAAAAATTCATCAAACTAAATGCAAACGAAAACTCATTTGAATTGAGAATTTTCCAATATGCAAGTGTTCGAAAAATATCGCAAGCAAACCACACAAGAAAAACATTTGCAAACAACTTTTTTCCATCTCCAGAAAACCATCGGTCTCCATTAGAAATGTGTTTTGTTGTTGTCTAAAAGACAACACAATGTTTACAGGTAATTGTAATTGCCTGTTGTTTCGTCGTGCTCTACGTTCATCAGGGATGATTTAAATATAAAATTGTACTTATTGGTACTTTTTTATTTAATTGTTCAAGCTCAAGACCATTTTCTATATCTCTATAAATAGAGATATAGTTGTTTAAAAAAGAAATGTTTTGCAAATGCATCCTCATGATTCCTGGCGAACCGTATAGCTATTTCAGATCTCGCCACAGATCTTCATCAGCGGTTTTTTGGAATGCTGCTTTTGAAAAATTCATGAAACTAAAGGCAAACCAAAACTCATCTGAATTGAGAATTTTCCACTATGCAAGTGTTCGAAAAATATCGCAAACAAGAAAAACATTTGCAAACAACTTCTTTCCCTCTCCAGAAAACCATCGGTCTCCATTAATTAATAAATATAAAAAAAATCATCCCTATTATGTATTTATTTTCCATTTTCTACCAGTTTCTTTTTCTCCTTATTTTTCTCAATATATTTTGAATTACTTCTAAATTCCATTGATGAAGATTGATGTAAAAAAGATCATAAATTCAATGAAGCTGACAAAGTTGAAGAAATGCACAATCCTCAAATTGAAGAACCTTTTCAATGAGTTGATGAAAATTGTCATTAATTGAAAGAACAACAATCGACGAAGATTTAACATCGGCTTGATGTAAGTATTTCCTTTCAGTGTGGGACTTATATCTGTGGTAATAAGGGAAAACCACTTAAGAGCTTTTAGGAATAAAATTATTAATTCTATCATGACTAACGTGGTCATTATTACTGTCAGATGTACTGGTTGTTAAATTCGAACTCGAAATTTCAAGAAGTTATGGCCCAGATATTATCGACATATGTAATTAAATATAAGAACTTCGAATGGAAAATGCTTTGAAAAGATACTGATCTAAAAATTTGGAAATGTACATAAGTCATTTTTCCATTTCTGCACAGATATTTGAATACACAGACGTCCCAAACTTGTATTTCAATATTCTCAATTTTCAGTTTTTGTAGTTAGAACAACTGACTTCTGAGTAGATCATTTTATGAATAATATAAATAATAATAAAAATATTTTCCTATTACATACCATGAAGTGATAGGAGAGAGAGACAAGTGACATATTGCCATTGACTGATTGGCACCTAAAGTTTTGCAACGGTTCCGAACGGATTATAAATACGTTGAGTAAATTCATAAACTTTTGTTGAAAGTTTATCAAACACTTTATCAAAAGTTTCAACCATAATCGAATTTTGAATGAAGAATGTTCACGAGGAACATATCCCCAGTGTAGTCACTGATTTTTAAAAAGTTATTCTAAGCTCTCTTTTGCTTGATCTCTTTATTTTTATATGATTCTTCGATAAGATATAATAAAATATTTTACGTCTTATATGCTGTAATTTACGTTTGATCTTATCTTACTTAATCTTAAAATACTTTCAATTGAATTTTTTTTTCTTCAACTATATCTTATCAGATACATTGAACGTATATAATTTCTTGCATTAGATATAAACTGATAAGATTATAAATGCTAACTGCCACCCAGTAAAGAAATTGTATACCAACCACTGCAACATCCACCACAACATTTGGGGAAAAAGTAGTGAAATACTGACTTCTCCACTAATGAATTTTAAATGGTATTGTCATGTTTCTCTCTGTTAGTACAATTTCAGCTGCACGAACGAATAGTAAACAGGAACTGGTAGATGTTTAAGCGTCGAATCTCATTTCAACAATCTTTGTATGTTGTCACAACCTATTTTTGAGGTTGCTTTACAAGAATCCCTGTTTTGGGGACTACATGACATTGTAATAACCTCAATTCGGTTGTAGCCACTGCAATTCGGTTACAGCCTCTTTTCAAACAATTTTCAAATTGAAAGTATAGGCAGGTATTGTTCGACCCAGAAAATCGACATAACGTGATGTACTGGAAGAAGTAGAAAAAGTACTTCGAATTTTAATTACTGCATAATATTTTACTTACTTACTTACTTATCCGGTCTTGGACAATTCCGGGAGGTCAGAGTCCTTACCAAACGAATATAACATATTTCGCCAACCAGTTCGATATTTTGCTTTATTTAGTAAAACCAAGTGTACACAGGGATTCGTCAACCTGATGCCTCCAGCGGAGTCTTGGTCTTCCTATTTTTCGTCTTCCTTCGAGTTCGGTTTCGAAACCCCTTCGTGCTGGTTCGTCTTCATACATTCTACTGACATGGATCAGGATAAAGCTCATACAGCTCATGATTCATGCGTCGCCGATACTCGCCGTTGTCCGAAGTATTTTTCTCTCGAAAACTCCTACAGATGTTTCGTCTGCTTGCGATAGGACCCAGGATTCTGCGCCATATAGCAAGACAGGTTGAATGAGAGTCTGGTACAGCTGGACTTTTGTTACTCGAGAGAGGGCTTTATCTCTAAAGTGCTTGCTTAGCCCAAAATAACATGTATTCGCAAGCACAATTCTCCGCTTGATCTCCAGGTTGACGTTGTTGTTTTTGTTTACGGCAGATCCTAGGTATATAAATTCGTCCGTCCACTACCTCGAAGTCACGCTTTGGTCTAATCGCGTGGAGGCCCTGTTCGTTGAAACCATTAATTTTGTGTTGTTCTCATTTACCGTCAGCCCCACTTTTGCTGACTCCTTCTCAATTCTCGAAAAAACCGCAGTAACTTCTCTAATTGTGCACCCAATGATATCTATATCATCACCATACGCGAGCAGCATGTGACTTTTGCTGTTGATGGTTTTATTCATGTTGACAGCAGCTTTTCTCATAATAATTTCCATTAAGATGTTAAAGAGATCGCGCGATAGGGTGTCGCCTTGCCTGAGGCGTCGTTTAGTTTCGAGTGGTTCGTTAAGATCCTTACCAAATTTCACTGCGGATTTGGTGTTCGTCAAGGTCATCCTGCATAGGCGTATGAGTTCTGCACGAATATCAAGCTCAGACATTGATTCATAGAGTTTCACCCGTATCAGACTATCGAACGCCGCCTTATAATCGATAAATATTTGTTCTCCGTGTGTCTTCTCCAGGATTTGGCGTAGCGTGAAAATCTGGTCAGTTGTCGATTTTCCAGGCTTAAAGCCGCACTGGTATGGTCCAATCAGGTCAGCGATAATTGGTTAATAATATTTAATAATCATATTTTGCTGGGTATAATTTACAACTATGTGCTCGTATGATGTTAAAAATAAAAAGCTGCTTTTATTTTTATGCATATTGTTATTTTATTCATTGACCAATGGGACAATAAAAACAATTCAGATCGAATTATATTTAATAAATATATTATACTTTGTGGCCTGGTAAACGTTATTTTCCCGGAAACATTTTCTCTAAAAACACTTGTGATATGTCCCAACCACTGTCAACAAAACTGAAAATCTTAAATTCGGCCTTAACTTGATCTTCCCCTTCGTCAGTGCTATATGTATATGTGCAATTTTCAGCCTTCTAGCACCAAAAAGACGCTTTTGCCAAGCCCTCTCCGCCCACCGATTACAGCCCCACCTATCGGGATTAAACTTAAGAGGAACCCTCTTTCCGGCTAATATAACATATTGTCCAAGATTGGAGTCAATCGGTCCAGCGGTTCTCGAGTTATATATACCTGCAACCGGAACGAGCAATTATATATTATAAGGTTTGGTGTTTAAATAAAAAGAATTATTATGTTTTTGTCTGAAAATGTGTCATTGCTGTTGACTCTTGAAAATAAGATAATAAATTGAATTGAAAATAATATATATTTATAAAAAAATTGATCTGTTCATTCACTTTCACAGCTCATTCACTTTTCCAGAGCCAATTTTCTACTTTTACTCTTTTATACTCTTCTGAGCACTAAAAAGCACTCAGCTTACACCGAAAGAGCATCGCCACAAAGTAAATACTATTCATTGCAACAATTAACAATTTTAGTATATTCGACTATTTTGCCGTTGGTTCTACGAATTGTAAAATTTGTGCACTTTATTTCAATTTCCATCCCCCATAAGGTAAATGTTCATTGAAGCAACGACAAAGTTATCCAAGGTATGAAACTGTTCACTGCTGCAATGAATATTATTTGCATTGTGGCGATTCATTTCACAGGATTACAACTCATTTAACCCTGCGACCAGAGTATGGTTTTGGGAAGGTTTGAGTTGCTCTGAATTCGTTCCTAACCTCAGAATTTTTCTATCACCTCAGATTTTTGAAACATCTTAATCTATATTTACAAACAGAAATAAAAATAACTTTGGCTTTCGGGACGTTATATCATTGCGTATTAAGTATTTTTCACAAAATGTGTTACGCCATCTGAAAGTCCTACCTCATTTCTATTTCGAGATCACAATTCAATATTTCCTTCCCCTTATTTCCCTAAACTTCGATTGTTTGATGAGATGAGTGACCTGATGCGACATACTACCGAAACCAAAGACTATCTATGTTCATATCTTCCATTTCAGCCCATAAAATATCCATAATCATGGCACTGTACACGTTGAAAATTTTTTCTTATAACGTGTTTGTAGATTGTCGCAAATATAGTATACTTGTGTCCAAACACATTGTGTTTGTTCTTCAATATAACATGTTTGGGACACAATGATTAATTGGATATAATGCATGTGTTTGTGGCCCAAATGTGGCTTTGTTTGTTGAAAACTGCTGAAAACATAAACGTGACAGACATTAAAGAAACAAAAGGAGCAAGTCTTCAATGCACGATAATACTCGCAAACATATTCATGGATCCTGCAATATATTTATGGGCCGCTATTTCCCAGCATGTATGAGTATGTATGAGTTTGCAATTTTTCCACAAGTTGTTCAAACGTAAAGCAACTCACTTTGTACTGACAGAAAAAGCTTCATCAAATTTAGGTATTCCCTGATTAATTTGATGAAACATTTCCTCATTTTCCAACCTACGACACATTTCATTGAATTGATGAAGAACATTTCATCAATCTTTCATTCATATTTCAGCAATAGTTTACGTTGATTCAACGACAACATCAAGTTGATGTACATTTTTCCTCAATTTGATGTAAGTTTTTCATCAAGTTGAATCAAATTTAAATATTTCATAAATTTGCTGTATATTTTTTGTCAATTAGATGTAATGTTGTCAACAAATGTTATGTAAGTTTTTCATCAATTTGATGTAAATGGGTGATCATTTGGATATAAATTGTTTGTTAAGGAGTAACCAAACTCCTTGGCCTATTTTTCATCGTAAGTACAGTGTATAAGACCACATAATGAATGCTCATAGCGAGGATAATAGTTTCTGTCCATTTCACTGTGTTTTATGCCCTCTTGAGCAAGCATTCTTGCCTCTGGTCGTCAAAGGGTTAATAAGGGTTCATCATCAGTATCATCATTTTCACAACAGAATAAACTGAAATTTTTGTTAGACAATATGGAACTACTAGCTGCCTGTTTTAGTGCAGTTTGTCTGACCTTGTCTTACAAAATATTAAAAGAACATACAAGACTTTAAGTTCGAAAATTCTCCCTTAAGGACAACAATGAGTGAAAATCGAAAATCTAAAAAAAAAATTGACAGTCAATATAACAACGGTTAGTGTGCGTGGCTGTTGTGCGAGAGAAGGTTGGTTCGATCCTTGGTCTGGCCACCTTACACTTCTTTCAACGATGGCCAGCTCTCTTAGTGGCCGCAACACTATTGAGTAATAACCCTGTAAAACTGTAGGCCCCAATCAATGAGTAAAAACTGGAAAGTGCACAACTCAGTGATTCCGAGAAGCTCTCCCCTATACCTTCGTGGGATGTAATGGGAATATGTGGATTTATTTATTTATATATTCTCAAATCATTTTCATCTACTACCTCTTCATTTCAGTTCATTTGTATTGTAATTCATAACAAGATATAGTTCAACAAATTACACGAATTTATCCGAAAAGTCATTTACAAAAAGGAAACAACTCTTGACTTTTGTAGATACGATTTGTGTTCAAGGATTTACATTGCTAATACAAAATTTTACAATTTCTTTCTCAACATAGCCATAAAAATTTATATCAACTCATCATCATAACCATCAACATCACCATCACCAAATCCTCCACAGAAAATTTGCACAACATTATACTATTTACATATTTTGTGTCATGAATTGCATTTTTTTTTTGGACTCAGTCACCCGCAACAAAAACAACCCCCCTTCTGCATATAAAACAGCAATTGTCAAAATAGTTAACCCTTTTCACCAAACATGGAAAAAAAATTTAAATCTCTACAACTTGCACCATTCAGCGAGTGCACCTGCAACCAACAATAAAAGTGTCTCAACAAATGTTTACTTTTTTAATTTCTTTTTTTTTTTGTTCAAGTTCAGTGGAGTTCATGATAATATTTCGTCTATGTGACATTTAAATGAATGACACGCAACACAAGTGTCATCTGGATTTTAGAGTAGTTGTACATCTAAATCTTTCTCACCTGTCGGCCCCATGGACGTCCATCCACCGCCACCCAATTCCTAGATTCGGTGAAACATATGTATGTACATATTTGTAAGGACATTTGTGAGAGAAAGCACCAGATATCAGTAGATAAAGTTTTTTTTCCCAACATAGAATTTGAATGAGTGCAGCTTTTATTTCTATTTTAGGGCCACTGGAAAAAAGATGCATATTTAAATACACGTAGTTGAAATTGTTAAGTACTCACTAAATTTCTCATGCTGGTCCACCAGCTGCCGTCGTTGAAACTATTTTTGTTTATTATGTTGGCATGATAAGTGCGGGAAATTCTCATCGGTATCCTTTGGGTACGTGTCACCTCAATTTAAGCGACACAACTTTGTGAAAGTATTTTCTATCAAAAAAAGAAAAAGAAGACTCGTGTCAAAACGTCCCAACTGATCCTTCAAGAGTCTAGAAATTTTATAATTTTCTCAATGTATTGTTATATGAGTTTTTTTGAGTTATTCTTAGTTACCATTTTATTTTCATATCATATTTTACCAGTCATATTGTCATCTTATCAACTTATCATTTTTTCATCTTAAGATCTTATATGAGCATATTATCATAGTATCACCTTCTCATTCAATGATCTTATGATCTTATCATCGCATCATATTATGGTCTCATCACGTTTTCATGTTATCATCTTATCGTATTATCATCTTATCATCTAACCATCTTATCGTATTATCATCTTATCATCTAACCATCTTATCTTCTTATCATTTTATCATCTTATCGTGTTATAATCTTATCATCCTATCGCCTTATCGTCTTGTAATCTTATCATCTTATCGTCTTATCATCTAATTATCTTATCGTATTATCATTTTATCATCTTATAATCTTATCTCCTTATCATTTTATCATATTATCATCTGATCGTCTTATTATCTTGCCATCCTATCACGTTATCATCTGATCATCTTAGCATCTAATGATCTTATGATCATATCATCGTATCATATAATGGTTTTATTATCTTAACATCTCTTCATTTTATCTTCTTATCATTTTATCACATTATCATAATATCATCTTATCATATTATCATCTGATCATTTTATCATATAACCATCTAATGATCTTATGGTCTTATCATCGTATCATATTATGGTCTTATCATGTTATAATATTATCATCTTATTGTTTTATCATCTTATGATGTATTCATCTTATCATCTTATAATTTTATCATAATATCGGCTTATCATCATATTGTCTCACCATCTCATCATCTTATCATATTAATATAGTATCACATTATCAGCTAATGATCTTATGGTCTTATCATCATATTATATTATGGTCTTATCATATTATCATCTTATCGTTTTATCGTCTTATCATACATTCATCTTATTAGTTTTTCATATGATTATTTTATAGTCTTATTATCTTATCGTCTTACCATCCCATTATGTTATCATCTTACCATCTCATCACTTTATCATCTTAACGTGTTATCATTTTATCATAGTATCACCTTATCATCTAACGATCTTATCAACGTATCATATTATGCTCTTGTCATGTAATCATCATATCGTATTATCATGTCATCATCATATCTCCTTATCATCTTATCATATTATGATGTTGTCTTCTTATCATCTGATCATTGTATTATCTTATCATCTAATAATCTTCTGATCTTATCATCGTATTACGTTATGGGCTTCTCATCTTAACTTCTTGTCGTCTTATCGTGTTATCATCTGATCATCTTATCATGTAATTATCTTATGATCTTGTCATCGAATTATTTATGGTCATATCATCTTAACATCTCTTCATCTTATATTCCAATCATTTTATCACATTATCATATTATCATCTGTTCGTCTTATCATCTGGTCATTTTATCATGTTATCATCTGATCATTTTATCATCTTACCATCTTATGATCTTATAGTCTTATCATCGTACCATATTATGACCGTATCATGTTATCATCTTATCTTTTTTTCATCTTATCATGTATTGATCTTAGCATCTTATCATCTGATCATTTTATCATCTTATCATCTAATGATCTTATTGTCTTATCGTCGTATCATATTATGGTCTTATCGTGTTATCATCTTATAGTTTTATCATCTCATATATTCGTCTTATCATGTTATCATATTATCATCTTATAATGTTATCGTCTGCTCGTCTTATCATCTTGTCAGCTTATCATGTTATCATCTGACCATTTTATCATCTTACCATCTAATGATCTTATGGTCGAATCATCGTGTCATATTATGATCTTATCATGTTATCATATGATCGTTTTGTCATCTTATCATGTATTCATCTTATCATCCAATCATCTTATTATCCTATCATCTTATCATGTTATCATCTTATCGTTTTATCATATATTGATCTTATGATCATATCATAGTCTTATATTATGGTCTTATCATCTTGTCATCGTATCATATTATGGTCTTATCATGTTATCATGTGAACATCTTATCTTATCACCTAATCATGTTATGATCTCACCATCTTATGGTCTCTTAAAAAAATACCTAATCTTAAAGAAGTACCTTTGCTTAAAAGAAAGTAAATTTTCTTACAAAAAGTACCTTTTCTCAAAAAAGTACATTTTCTTACAACATATTGCTTTTTCTTAAAAGTCTACCCTTTCTTTAAAGAGTACATTTTATGTGAAACAGTATATCTTTTCTTGAGATAAGTACCTACTCCTAAAAATGTACCTATCTATTCTTGAAAAAAAGACCAATTCTAAAAAACCTTCCCATTCCTTAAAATAAACCTTTTCTTCAAAAAAAAATACCTTCCCTTAAAAAAATTGATTTCCTTACAAAAATTCCTTTTCTTAATAGTACCCTTTCTTAAATCTACAATAATACCTTTTATTTTCTTTTCTTGAGATAAGTACCCTTTTTGAAAATAAGTAAATTTTTTTAAAGAAGTAACCTTTTCCTAAAAAGAGTACAACATCTTTAAAAGTACCTATTCTTAAAAAAGTACCTCTTTGTAAAAAAAAAATGCATACTCTAATAGCTTGTTCTTACAAATAATACTTCTTACAAATTTTACGTTTTCTTAAAAAAAACATTAGCTTTTATTAAAAGAAGTACCTCTCTTTAAAAAAAAATTATCTTTTTGGGAAAATTTAATATATATTCTTACAAAAATTACCTAAAAGTATACTTTAAAAAAAATACATTCTATTAAAAAATGTTGTTCTTAAACAAAGTTTATAGTTTTACAAAAAGTATTTTTTTTAAAGATCAATTTAAATTATCGCATTTTCCAACGGGCGCTTTAGGCGTGTTGGAACTACCAAGAACTATATAGCGAAAGGAACTTCGTTCCAACTGGTGTCTCCTGAAACCTCATGTAATTTTTTAGTCTTTGGTTTATTTATTCATTGGTTTTTTGTCCTTAAATTTTTTGTTTCTTTGACTTCTCGACTTTTTGATATGGAGGTTGTACTTTTTGTTGATTTTTTCACCCTTTAATATTCCGATTTGTTGGAATTTTTTGATTCTTAAATTCATCGATTTATTATTCTTTAGTCTGATCCTTGCAGCTTTAGTCTGATCCTTGCAGCTTTATACTCTTTGATAATTAGATTACGACATATTTTGACATGCAGATTATCTGGTTCCGTAATTTTTTTATTTCATTTATTCTTTCATTCTTTGATTATTTATCTTTGATTATTTAATGTGATCTATCTTTGAATTAAAATTCTCTGGTATTATTGCTGGTTCTGCCAATATTTAATTTTTTACCACAATTATTATACGCCTCCTCGGTCCATCATCATTATCACAGTTATATACTTGTTCTATTACTTTTGGGTAGTTGGCATGCATAAGATTATGTTGTTGCTGCTGATTTTGATGACAGAGTTGCTGAGTTTCGTTGCTGCAATGATGCTGTTGCAGTTGCTATTGGTGCTGACGATGATGTAGCTGATGATTCTCAATTAAGTTATTTTGCTCATAATTATTCTCGAGAGGATCATTTTGGCGAAGAAACGCAAGTCGTACAAAAACTAAGTACAACTTATTAAAGTACAAAAAATTCGTTAGTTGATGAGAACACTCGGGCGACAACACAGAAAGAATGAAAGAGCGATATAGAGAGAGAGAGTGGAAGGGAAACATCACTTTGTCAAGTGCCTGTAAATATGCAACAATTTCTGTTGTCTCAAGTTCTGGTTTCTTGTTATGAATTCCCAACAAGCACTTGAGGTGCATAGAAAGGGACCGCGAAGAAATGCTGATGATGCACCACCACCATTGGCCATTGGAAAGACATGGACTGTAAATAAGGGGATATCCATTCGATATCTTCCAGCTATGACCCATTAATTTTTATATTTATTACATATTGTTCCTGTACATTATACCACTTCATCCTGGTTTTTTTTTATTTAGTTGTCGTCCTTTGTTGCTCTATTCTGTTGTCATTAATGTTTCTTTGTGGATGCGGTTGAGACATGGAGACAGAGTGCAAAGCTGTAAAATGAAAATTTTAATTGGAAATTCCCCCTTTCGCAGCAGAGATTGTGTTAGATATTATGAAGACATTGTAATAATGTATAACGGTTGAAGGATTCATATTACAATGAGTTCGTTAAATTTTTACCACAGGACAATAGAATTTCTATTAATACTTGTAAAAGTGATTTTTAGTGATAATATCATTGCAGTTTGCATAAACGAATTGTTGGCTAATTTATTAAAATTTTTGTTATTGAAGAAAAAATTGGTATTGAATATTTACCATCTTTCTGGTAAAGAGGACACCCTTAAATTATGCAATAATTTCCGAGTAAGGTCATTGTTTAGATACATGACCATTTTACTTGCAACTTTACTGATATTAGATGAAATTCTTTGAATTTTAATTAGAGATTTAATACGTTAGGAGCTATGTATCATTTAGAAATCAGGAAATAGCTCTTAGGCGGGTTGTATCTTGAAAATGAGCCAGTGGGTATTTTTTAAAATTGTGAAACCCTTACTTGGGCAATTGCGGTCTCTTGTTCCCTAATTGTAACTATAACAAACATAAGAACATAGGCAAGTAGGCAGTTGCTTTTATATAATGGGTTTTTTGATGTAACATAACTGCTCATTGTTTAGAATTAGCAAACGCTGTCGCTCGAGAGTAAACAAAGTTATTTGACGTCTGTAGTGCATGTGTCGAAACCTCTAAATATCTTATCTCTAAGATCTTCACTGGGACTTTCTAATATTTAAAAGGAGAGTTTTAAATCTATGACAATGAGACATATCGGAGGTTCCTAAGCATCCTACATAACCCTGCCGAGTACAGTCCATATTTAAAAACATAAAATTTTACAAGAAATCAATGCTATGAAATCTATAATATAAAATATATGCAGTTAGAATATAAAGGTAACTAACCTTAGTTACATGAGAACATGGGTCCGATCCATGATCTGAATTCTTTAAAGTTTAATTAGAGATTTAATACGTTCGGAGTTATGTATCATTTGGAAATCAGGAATCGATAGGTTATCGAATTTACAATGTTGTTCAATCTGTATAAAGCAACATTCATTTAATTTTTTTTTGATGTAACATAACTGCACAATGTTTAGCATTAGCAAACTCTGTCGCTCGAGAGTAACCAAAGATTTGTTGACGTATGTAGTCCATGTGGCAAGACCTCTAAATATCCAGTATAAAACTAAAACTATGGGAAGCTCTCCCCAATTCCTTCAAAGGATGTAATGGAAACACCATTTATGTTTCTTAAATATAAAGGTAGCCTTTTAGCTGAATGCGAAAACCTATTGAAAAGTGATGTTAGTGGTAGATCCGATGTACTTTTTATGAGCTTATAATCATATCTTTGATTAATTTTCTTGTAACGACCGGTTGTTGTATGCCCATTCTTCATTTGTTTAATATACAAATATAAATGTACCTAATTTTATAAATACACTATAGAAATTGATATCAGTAATACGGAACATACTACCAAATCTATATAACTGCTTATGTTTATACTCGTATCACTAATACGTCACATCTTACTATTATTACGAGTATAGAAAGTATATAGTAATATACGATACATGTTACCAAATTGCCAGAGGCGTATGATTGATATTTATACATTTGCACCGCATGACGTATAAGTACTATCAATTTACCGTATATAGGAATAATTTAACAGAATGTTACTAAACCGCAAACTTGTTATAGATTGTTACAAAACCACCCTACTGAGCCTCGTCGCAATACAAAAATTGTTGTTCAAATGACAAAACATAAAATATATGTCTATCTTATGTGTATGTGTATAGGTTGTTGTAAGCGCAAATTTGAACAAGGAGACTGATAATTTTTGCTTTCAAGTTTGCATGACAACAAACATGGCTTGTCTTCAGACTACTTTTCATCATTTTCGGAGTCAATTTCAAAAAATTAGTTCTTTGAGGGTAAGGCTCTGGAGAATGCAATGGTACGTACTAGAACCATCCAGTAATAACTGCCTATATTAGTTTGCCCAGTTTCTTCCTATAAAACTCTGCAAATCTTCTGTTAAGGCTCTTTAAAATGTCATTTATAGTAGAACCAGCCAGATATAAATGTCATCAACATTTGCAGAGTTCTATTATATTAGTCCCCAGTGTGCGTCATACCCCTGGGCTATGTCGTGACTTCAAAATATCCTGGGTCATGTAAATTCAATTGCGCTACAGATTTTACTGCTCAAATGAAGTTTGTTGTAGGACACAATATCCTGCATGACAAAATATTAACGTTAGTGTATATAAATTGATACATCCTTTATAAACCGGCTCGAAGGACCATTGATTCGGACCAAACTTCCATATAGCCTTTAATTGCATTCACCTTAACTTGCTGTTTAAAAAAAATCGATTTTTATAACGTTTTAGTACTCTGACAACTACATCTCTTAATGGGAGCTAAAAAGTTTGATTTTGTCGATAAGTGTAATTAAAACTGAACACTACAGTTCCCCCATTATGTATCCCCTTTTATTATTCTAACACGATGTCTATGCTGTTGTTGCAATAAAAACGAAAAACAACAATCTTTTAAAACCATCAAGAACCAGCGACACCAACTGCCAGTACTTACAACACTTTCCGCTTTTCAGAGAATGCAAAAAATGACGACACATTTCGACAAGCAAATACAACAGTACACACATATGCATATGTGTAGATGTGCGTAAATGCATACAGGATATAGTATAAAACTAACATTTACAAATATAATCATATATTTCCCCATACACGCAGAGATACGAGTACTGAGTTGTACTCTCCAACACACACACACAGTACTCAGTACTACTCTAAAGCCTCTCGCGTATAGAATGTGGCTTCCGGTTTCCGATGTAGCATTTAAAGCAGCGCACAACTACAGCGACAACATCAGGAAGTGCTTATGCCAACAATAATAACACGCGCACACACATGCATACAAATGCTCATACATTCTCATTTACTCTCTGCATCTCTCTTGGGGTATACAGCGAGTGTGTGGCCTTAACAATAACCGGCTTCAGCAGCATCAACCAACACACACCCACATACACACACACACTCACCCTCACGGTATTGGCTGAGAATCCATTCAGGAATTCATATTGTGAAGTTAACGATTTTATGAGAAAAGAACAACAAAAGCTGTTCGAAGAACTGCTGGAACAAAAAATTGTTTTTAACATTTCTTGTTGGTGTTTGTTCAAGAAGTTAGTTACTGTTGTTAAAGGATTTTCGTTTTAGTCCTCACTGTTGTTGTTATCCTTATCGTTATTGTTGGAGTATTCGCAGACAAGCGGTTTGGTGGTTTACCTTAGTCGTTGTTGCTTTTTAATTGAATTGAATTCTGTTGTCGTGGTTTTGAGGCATATTTGGCTGCATTTAAGCAATTGCTAAGCAATGTCGTTGGCATTTCTTGAAAACATTTTCAGAAGGCTTTTTGGTATTTAAACGTCAAAACTTTGAAAACATATAATCAGTAAAACACATATCGACGGCTTTTGCACTCTTGGTCTCTACATGCTGGTGCTCAGTAGGGGTATAACTAGTAAGGAGTCCTGTGGACAAACTTCCAAATTCATAAGTCATTAAATGACTGTGTAGGAAAAGCAACACCAGAATAAAATATAAATAATGGCTATTTCTCACATTGACTAAATTCATTTCATTTGTAAGCTGACGATATAAAGGTGGAGATGAAACACAGCACGCTCTCTAGCACACTTAGGCTAAAGAAGCCCATTGTGATAACTGCAGTTTCCTCTATAGCAACTATTGACTAGTCGTCAAGCCAATTTGCCCTTTCAATGAATTTGTCTATGAGACCTACAGGAATATCCTGTAGGGCTACGGTGCTAACTAAATTTGGTCCGAATACTTCTCAGTCCTGCCAGAGGAGGGCAATCCAAGAGAAGGTGTTTCGTCATTTGCTCGTCCTCTTCCATGCAGCATCTACAGAGAGTGGAGTTTCTATGTCCCAATCGTAGGGCGTGTTTTCCTACAAGACAATGTCCCGTAAGTGTTCCTGCCACTCGGCAAGTTAAGTAGTTGCCTCGTCCTCTTCCTGTCCACCTATGTGCAGAGGACCCTGGCTTGTTTGCAAGTTGAAGTAAGTCTCCACTTGTCCTTGAACATATTATCGGCCCACTGAATGATCTGCAAACGGCAGGTAGAGATTGGCATACTAACACCTTCTTTTGCCGGAAGAACCTGTGCCGTAGTACCCCGTCTAGCTAACACATCCGCTACGAAATTGGCTGGAATTCGCTGTGTCCTGGTACCCAGATGAGCCTGATGTAAAAATACTCTGCCATCACCCTAAGTGATGGGTGGCATTCTTTCACCGTCAGGGACATAGCAAACATGGCTTCCAGGGATTTTATGGCAGCCTAGCTGTCTGTGTAGATACATATTCTTCGGAGGGCTGTGACACTACTTTCAGTAGTTCAGCAACCACCAGTATGACGGTAATTTCCGCCTGAAATACACTACACTAATCAGGCAGCTTGAAGGAGATATTTACATTTAAGGCCGGTGAATGGACTTGCTCGTCCAACTTTGATCAATCCGTGAAAATTCTGATACTACTGGTATCCCCTTCCAGTGACTTTTCCCAGGTATTCCCGTTCGGAATAGAAGTCCTTAGATATGTCGCTGGTAGAAGGTAGGGGATACAGTAGTCCGGTGTAGTAATTCAGCGATATCAAAACGCCACAATCTCGGATTCTCATCAGGGAGAAAGCGGCTGCCGATTCGGCCATGATATCAGGAGTACAGATGTTCAGGATAGCACTAAGTGCAGTGCCTGACGTCGTGCCCATTGCCCCACTAACGCTAATCAGTGCTGATCTTTGAATTTCCATCAAGGAATTCAGAATATATTTCTTTTGGAGAGACCTCCACCAAACTACAATGCCATAGAGAAGTATTGGTCTGACTATTGTCGTATAAATCCTCATGGTAATCTTAGGAATGAAACACATTAAAAAACTCAAATAAAGAAATGGAAAGGACAATTAATCTACATAGATCTAACTATTCGGCTAATAAACCTACTAATCCAGCCTTAAATGAATTTAATAGAATTTATAATCAAAAAGTTGATATTTATAGGACATATAGGATATTTAGGATTGCGTACGAAAAAAATGGTGCATACTTTTAGGCTTAAAACATTTTGTATCCAATGCATTTAGATGTCATTGATATTTTCACATTTGTCAGTAATACAGTTCCTCGAGTTATAAAAAAATATAAGGAACTCCTGACGATCGACAGAAAATCGGCGTGTGGCAAGGAAGAAAAGTTGCTTAGAAGACCAATTGTTCGGAGTCTTTGGTAAGAAAAGAAAAAAAAGAGGCAGGTCTCACAACTTACAAAGTTGAAAAAGTGCTCGATAGATATTGCAAAAAAATTCGGAGCTAAACATTTATGAATGAAACCTACGTGCTGTCCGACTTTTTAAAGCTACCTGGCTAGGAGTTTTTTAATGCAAATAGTAGAGGCAGTGTAACAAAAGAGTACAGACGTGGCAAGCTATTTGCACTTGTGGACAAAGAAGCAGCTCATTCGTTACAACTGGCACGATAAATACTGAAGTGTATATCAAGGAAGGTCTACAAAACGACATGTTCCTTTTTTAAATCAGCATGAAGATTCTACATTCTTTTGGTCAATCTCGCGTCTTTTCATTACAGCAAACGAGCTATTAACTTGTACCACAACAATAATCTATTTTTTGTACCTAAGGAGGCAAATCCACCCAACTGTCTAGAACTCCGCTACGAAAGGAACTGCTTCGGATGCAAAAAAAATTTGAAGAAAATGTGCTACAAGCACTAATATGGTACCAGAGAGTATAATTAAAGCCCTAATAGAAGGCATCCCTGGAAAAAAACCAAATATTTGTAAGCCAGTGTAAAAAGTGAATTTGATATTTTTATTTAAAACTTTGTTGTTAGTTTTTAGTTATAGTCTGTAAGGAATATTTAACGTCTATAGACTGAATTAAGTAACTAAATATACCAAAGAGTCACGTGATTGCCGTTAAAGGTTAAAATTTTCTCATGTGAGCCAGTGTGACTGTGAGTAGCCAGAAAAACCTTCGTGCGTGAGTCTGTCCTTTAAGTCAGAGTGAGTGCGAGAGTGTCTGAAGAGAAACTTTCAATATATTTAAAAAGCCAAATTTAACCTGATTGTGAAATTGTATATATTTGGAAGGCTAGCAATAACCTTCTCCTCCTACAAACTCATGTATTTTATGTATTTCAAGCTATTCAGATAAATGGATACGTCTTATGTCCGGAAAAATCCCGGTAGAAAATATCAAAAATGTCAATTGAAAACAATATGAATATTAATAAAACTTCTTGAGAATCCATACAATTTAGCATACTAAACAACTACAGTTCTCTTAAGAAACCCGAATTAGATTATCCAATTCCCGAAGGTGTATGATTGATATTAATAGATTTGCACCACATGACGCATACGTAATATCAATTTACAGTACATACGAAAACATTTAAGAGAATATTGCTAAACCACCCTGTTAAGCGAAACCCGCGATTTTTCAATTTTAGTTGTCTTTGATCCGAGTTAGTTATAGAAAATTGTAATTCCTTTTAGGCTAACAGATCATGTTTTCCCCGGTTAGTGAAAAAAAAATTTAAATGTCGGGGATGCGATTCGAACTCACATTCGCTGGACGATCGTTTCGATGTTTGTGAAGCATCATCCTCAGCAACGTCTAGCCCATTAAGATACCGCAGTGTGTATTCATCACTAACCGAAGTCTTTTATCATAGAGAGTGATATTTGACACTACACGCACTGGTGCCGAGGTTTTGAAAGTTATATTTATAGAACTCAACTGTTGTTTTGAAGTTTCAAGTACGTAACATCCAAGTAGGTAACATATTTGTGAATATAATTTAGATTCCTGTTACGTTCCATGAAGGGATAGTGGTCAGCAAATTTTGGAACCCACTGATCATGACCAAAAATTGTACACTAACTTCGAACGCTAATGCAATGAGACAGGTGTTTGTTAGAGGACGACAACAATTGAGATGAAATGAAGGCCACAACGGGGAATGAGTTATCGTGTATAAGTTGCCATTGCCCCGCCTATGGTAACAGATCAGGTATTTAAAAATGATAATTCTTCTTGAAATTCCAAAATTTGTGTACTCATTAGTTTTTAAGCTTTGCAAAACGTCTCAATAAATCTAAGAAACACATTTAAAGAGCAATTTCAAATAACAAGATCCGGTCTTAAAGTAGGCACCATTGTTTCCAAACTATTCAACACAATTAAACTTTAATCTTGTTCTGAAACGACTATATCATTAAATATTTATACATATAATCTTATAAAATGCACAACTCTATTTCCGTGAAGTATGTAATAGAAGTTCACGAAATATAAACCCTCAAAGTAGGCAACAATTTAAATATCATACAAGTGTTATTAAAATCGTCGAGTAATTTTGAAGTCTCTATTATTCCGTATGTATTACAAAAAGATACAGTAAATCTAGTACATACCTTTTGCAGAGCATTGAGGAACAGCAGGCTTCTTTAAAGCTAGCCTTAAAGTATACAATATTTTTCCTAAACCAATCTACACAGATAAAATTTAATTTTTTTTAACTACCTTAACAGTGATTAATTGAATAATGACATAAAAATCACAAAAATTATTGAGTTCTCATCACTATTGTGCTTTGTTACCATTAAGTATATAACATATCATCACACTTAGTATAATCCTTTAAAGTAGACAACAAGTTTAATTCTACACACAGTAGAGTACTAAACCCATCGAGTACTTCTGTAGATATTATTTATATTTTACAATAAGTTGCATTAAATCTAATACATTATTTTACTGAGCATTTAGGAACAACAATCTCTTTTATAGCCCGCCTTATAGAAGACAACTTTTTTCTGAAGCGTTCCACATAGTAAAAATTTAAAATTGCTATCACATATAATTCATTAAAAATGATTATGTTTCAATAACTTTAGTCGCCATAACAACTTTATTTCCGTGAAGTATGTAACTTTAAGTCACAAAAAATATAAACCCTCAAAGTAGGCAACAATTTTAATAGCCTACAAGATAGCAATAAAATCATCGAGTACTTCTGAAAATTCTATTATTCCGTATTTTTTACAAAAAGGTCTAATAAATCTTGAACTATATAAAACAAACAAACATAATGCAAACCCTCGCAATGGATCACCAAGCTACATTGTCTTGGTACGATTTTAAGAGGTCTACGACAATCCAAAACAGAAGTCGACTACATGACACCCACCTCTACCTTTGAGAGCAATATTTTGAACAAGCAGGACTGTAGGAGACGCTTACCAGATAATAGATAGCATTTCTGTTTCTACATTGAAGGCTCCAAACTAGATGACAAAGTAGGTTCCAAAGTTTAAACTAATGGTTACGAGACCACTGTAGTCTTTCAGGCATAAGTTATTGCAATCGGAGAGTTGCCCTTTGATTGGGACGAAACGTAATCACGGCCTGCGGTACCAATATCTCCTCTGATAGTCAGACTACTATACAATTACTACAATCTGTATTCCTTATTTCAAGAACTGTCCACAATTGCCGCGACTCTCTAAATGACATGGTCAATCAGTTCGTTACTCATCTTATATGGGTACCGGGCATAGAAATATTTCAACAATAGAGCAGATGTGCTGTGTGATTTAGGGCTACTTTACCTATTCCACTGGATGTGTATATAGTATGTGGGTATTCCTTTTCTGCATGCAAGCTCATGCTTAAAACTGAAGCTCTTAGACTGCTAATAATAGGCAATCTGGGGGCACAATCTATCAAGTATAACCACGTGATGATCTGAAGAGTACGCAAGAATTCATAGTTATTCCTAGACGATATATCTTTCGGCTAATAACTGTGATCACCAAAAATAAATAAATAAATAGTTTCCCATTATATCCCATGAAGGGGTAGATGAGAGCTTCTCACAATCTGTGATCACTGGAAACTCTTTTATAGCCAGAAATGAGCCTAGGCCTGAAATCCCACCCAATATCTCATATGTTACAGCCGGGCCTTTTTTATGAGTAGAAGACAACATCTATGATATCACTTCATGACTACGAGAGCATAAGCTTAATGATCTTACGACTTTTCGCAAAGTTCTAATCGGATCTACTTGTCTGGCTACAAATTGTTGCTCCAAGTGACGAATATAATGAAGGATGTTCGTCTCTTCTTCAGCCACATCTTGGAATACCGAGAAGAGGTATTGGCCTGAACTCCCCATGACCACACTAGGTCAATTTACAGATCAAACAATGGGGACGTAATATGACGTCTTGTGCAATCACAGCTGTCCCCATTGGATTATGAGTGTCAACAGTAACAGCCACTTCTACATTATCTAATGCAAACCCTTAAAATATGCAACATATTTTCAAACCAATCTGCAAAGTACTCAATATACGGAATTCTTCTGCTGATTTCGTATTAAACCTTTTGTTTTACAGATGTCTTAAAAATAATAATAAATTTTACTTTAAAAAAACAATTTAAAAGAGCAAATTCATCTAACTCTTGTCGTTTAATGTAGCAACAAATTGTAATGCCTTATTCTACACAATAAAGTACAAGAGCTATTTAAAAACTATCTAAAAATTGGTTAATTGAATTATTACATGGAATGTTTAAATACAACTAACAGCTTAAAGTGCTTCTCTATACATTAACCACTTTAATTCCTTGAAATATTTAACATAAACACACAAAAAACTCACCCTCAAGGTATGCTACATGTGTGTACACTTGACACCCTAATTATAAACATCTACATGAGGACGCTATAATAATATATGGGTGTAGTTAGTTTATGTTACACTTGTAGCCATTTAATTAACTAAAATATATCTGTACAAATCTGATAATACTAGCAAATTCACTGTTAAATTTGTTATTGTGCTCTATAGCTCTACACATTGTATTATCCTTTTGAAATATCCTTTCAATTTTAACAAGGGCAGTAGATATAATAAGATTTACAAACGATATTCTACTATTAATTGGTATCACTTCAAAGCAATTCAAAGCCTTGGCAAGGAGAGTGCTGCTGATTTGCATTGATATTCATGGGCCGTGTTTGATATGGTTACACGTACCAATACAAAGTTAATCATAATCACATTTACTTTTAAGTACAGCCAATAAATCCCTACAGAGACTTGCTCATACACACACACGTGTCCATGCCTTGTACACGTATATTACTCATGTATTAGAGCATGCATATTACTCATGTATTAGAGCATTTTTATGGTAATTATGTTCTATAAGAGTAATTATTGCATCATTAACAAAGGTATGTTGCTGTTTGGCATATTGAATGTGTATTGTATCCGATTCCAGCAGCGGAAATACGTAGGCAGTTTTAAATGCAAAAATAACTTCGGAGGCGGTCTTTTGACATTCAATTAGGTCTTTTTCTGGCAAACATACATATCTATAGAACTTCGTCACTCCTTGTCTTAGGTTAGGTTACAAGCTACCAAGGGCTTACGAGATTAAGCGTTAGCCTTAAGGGGAGCCATTTAGTTATTCAGTTGCCTCCTAGAAACTCAGAATCCTATCAATGCCTATCTGCGATAATTCTCCCAGGTCCCTAATTGGAGAGAATGCCATAGTAGACACCTTCCTGCCGTATAGTAGTGGGCATGTGCAAAGAGAATGTATAGTGGGTTCTTCTCGTCATTATCGTTACAGCTTACCTCAGAAGTTATTTGCCCCGATCTTTATTTTTGCCGCATGTTTATCAACCACACAATGTGCCACCAATCAAGCACTGATACCTAGGGGTTAGCTACAGACTGTAGATTCATGGAACCACTATCGGCCGGAACTTCACTACCCTCCACCTCTCCTGTATCATTCACATAGGAGCGTTTTTGCAGTAGCTTCGTATAAGTCGGTAAGGGCAAAACAACCCGTTTCATGTCCTGTGGTGCCTATGAAGGCAGATGCAGGGTGCATGAATATTGTTTACGGGGACTTTATTATCGGCTGATTGTCAGACAATGAATTCTGGGAATGACTGCTTGACTGTTATTCTTCAGCCAGCCGGTCACATCCCAATCGCCAATATTTCTGCCTGGCTAGGTAAGGTTTGAATGGAAATCGGGCTCACTTAGACCATGTAGTCCATCGCTGAATCACAGGGACAGAAGGAAAGGATGTGATTTGTATACTCCCTCTCGTTGCTTTGATTTTGATTGATTGTTTTCCAAAGCTCAAGTGTTGCCGGATGCTAACATCAGCCAGATTTGCGCACTTCCCAAATAACTATGATCCTACCGTAGCCTCCCGCCTGCTGGAAATATCGGGGCACAGAAACAGAAGGTGTTTTATTGACTACGCCTCCTCTTCTTCAGCACAGCTTCAGCAAACGTCATTTCTCAAGACGTTCAGTCTTTCTGCGTGCCGTCCAATTAGATAGTGACCCGTCACGACGGACACGATAAGTTAGACGTTCGGTCTCGATAACGACAGCAGGATCTCAACGCGATTCAAGTCTAGGCGGGCCACATCAGCCTGAAATGTACACAGTTCCCTACTAGTGGCCCACTACCGTCAGTTGCCATAAGGGCACAATTGCTAAAGAAGAGCTTGCAAGTTGCCAGAGGTGTGACCACATGTTCTCGTTCCCCTGGAGTATGTAAGGTAATCCCCAGTCTAGGAAGTTAATCGGCTTTGCAGTTCCCTGGTATGTCCCTGTTGTCCGGCAACCAAATAAGGTGATTATTGAACTGTCCCCTCAATCCGTTTCCTAATACATTACATGAAGGAATTGGGGAGAGGTTATTACAACCAGTGAACTGTGCGCTTTCTAATTTTTCGCCCACTAATTGGGACCTACAGTTCTATACCGGTTCCGAACTGTATTTTGAGAAGCTATCTCATGGCTAAGTACTCGATAGTGTCGCCATCACTTAGCGAGGTGGCTGTCGTCAAAGGAAATGTAGGTGGTCAGAACAGGGAATTAACCCTCGTTCTCATGCCAAAGAGCCGCTCACAATAGTCATTGCAACACCGACGGCCACAACTGTTCAGCAATCTTATTAATAGATCTGCGCCAGTCAATGACAGTTCGCGAATTCAAGAAGACCGTTTCCAGGGGCTTTATGGCAGCTTGAGTATCAGAGAAGATACTTCTCTAATAGCTCTTATTTCTGCCTGGTAGACACTACAGTGATCAGATAATCTTTTTGAAATGAAGGATATCCCTAGATCCTTACAAAATACACCAAAGCCTACTTTATCATCGTCAAGTTTTGATCTATCTGTATAGAAGTTAACGAATCTCTTATGCCCAGGAAAGCGCCCATTGTATTCTGATTTATCAAGTATAAGAGTGTTTTTTCAAGTAAGAGTCAAATTGTAGTCAACAATGCCAGGAAGTTCGGGCAGTTTGTTGAAAATTACACTGTGTCCAAAGCTATTTTCTGGCCAGAGTGACAGCTCCATAAGTCTAATAGCAGTGGCTCTTGTTCCCTAGAGTAGCCCGCATACCCTATCTGATCGCCGCTTTGGAGAAGTCGATAAATACTAGAATACTGGAGACGATTTTTCAGCACTGTTCCATGCGCCATTGTGGCAGTTGCCTTAACATGGTGACAGATCCAGAAACAATCTGCCTTCCTACAATGTTCACCGAAAACAAATAAATCATTACATTCAGTGCATCAGTGGCAGTGGTGGCCAGAACACATGTGGTGAACTTCTTTGCTGTTCTCTGATTCCTAGTCAGCAGTACTTATCTTTCACTGGTGAAAAATTCCGCTTCTTAAAGGAGGCCTGTAGGGAAAACTCCTCTAAGCTTGCTAAAATATCATATATACATGCGAACTTCCCAGTTTTAAGCAGGCCTTTTGAAAGATCTACTTGTAGAAGTCAGAATGGATACTCATGGGCATGCACACTATAGGGTCACGAAAAAAATTTCACAAAGTCGAGGGCAAATATTAAAGATAATCTCGAGACAATTTAAAAACAAGGAAATTTCGAGACAATTTCAAAAAAAATCCTTTCCGACCCCGTGAAACACAGCCAAAATTGTCTTGTGTTGTAGTTTCGTAGAATACAAGACATCGTTGTATAGGCCTCGAGGAGCACTATATTTGTCCTGTAGATGTCGCCGACGTACGACATAATTTTTAACGAAGGCCTCATTTAAGGCCCCCTAATATTTAAAAATATGTTTTTCTAGGACTAAAGCCCTTTAAAAACCAAGAACGGGTTATACAGTTTTATTCGAAAAGAAAAAAGTTACGTATGACAAGATGTCTTTACAGCATTACAACAAATATTTTTTCATGTTGTTTGCATTATTACCACAAATTATTACATACTTTCCAGCGCTAAAGAAAAATTTGTTAAATAAAAATGATTGCATACTTTTAAGGGCAAACTTATATCGCCTCCTAACTTTTTTGTTTTTGAATGAAACTGTATACTTCCAAAACAAAATGTTCTTGGTATATAAAAGGCTTTAATCCTAGAAAAAATCCTAGTACTCGTCGAGTCCTCTACAACGATGTCTTGTATGTTACGATCGAGCCACAAACAAAATAACTACGATAAAATAACGATTTTGCCTGTGTTTCACGGGTTCGGAAAGGGGAATTTTTTTTTTCAAATTGCCTAAAGGTTTAATATTTGCCGTCGACATTGGGGAAAATATATATATATATGGAGGCCGACGCGGACTAATGCATACTTCCATTATTGAAGCAGGTCTTTTCGAAAGCCTACTACTACTAGGTATAGTATTGGAAAGCAGAACCGATGCTCATAGGCATGCACACTTCCTGTTTTTTTCTAAAGAGGTATGTTGGTAGGCCTAGTAGTGGAAGGCAGAAAGCTGGCTCATATGCATGCAAATATCTTCTTCAAGCAGTCCTACTGGCAGGTCTATTGCAGGTAGCCAGAATGGATTATCAGAATCATGCATACTTCCCATCTTTAAGCAAGTCTGTTGACAGGCCTTCTATGGGAAGCCAAAATTAATGCTGCAATTTAAAGAAGGGCAAAATAAACCCTGCTATTAATGAACACCAATGTTTCCACGTGTTCGCAATTCATCATTCCAAATTAATAAGATGCGGTAATCGAGTAGCTAACACGCTGAGCTAAAGGTACTAAGGTCGTGACTTCTAACTCCTGAGGCTGCAGGTTTTTTTTTAATTATTAAAAGTGTTGGAAGCATAAATAGTGTATCAATTATTTAGCTGGAAGAGTAAATAAAAATACTTGAAGATTAAAATTAGGGAAATAATTCAAATAGACTTGGTTATTTCCTAAATTATTTCTTAAAATGATCTTTGCAGTCCTCCTAGGGGACCTCCACTTATAGTCCTCCTAGGCTCCTACCATTAGTGGACATAACAGAAGGACTGAAAGAGGAGGTCTTCTAGGTGGCATTTGCACAGCAGCTTTACCAAGAGGAGTTAAATGTACAGGGCACCCCTTTATATTGTGCTCTAGGTTTATTTGAAATTAGTGTTACAGTTGTACACTCACTAAACTAGTTCTTTGAAGAAAGGTTGTAGCAAGCGTATATTGGGCTGTTGCTACCAAATTGCGTTTGCCACATCCGAATTGAGGTTGACACGACTGAAGTTGGTCCCCACAACCGAAATTCCGTTGAAGCGATCTCTAATAGGTTGTGACAATTTGTAGTGCCGTTGTGACAACCTTTAATTCGGTTGTGATAACAAATATTTTGATTGTGGCAACCTTTAAATTCGCTTACGAACTAATTCGGTTGTTTTTTATGTGGGTGTAGAGTGGGCTATTAGACTGCTGTGGCAGGCCTGTCTGCAGGCATTCAAAGCCCCTCTTTTTGCTACTGGCAAAGAAATTGAGTGTATATATATATAGCTGCACTGTGTAGTTACATATTTCCTTGTACCTCTCTGATTGTTCATGTTACACTTAGATACTTAACACATGCAATCATCCGGTTAGTTATGAAATGAAATCATAATACAGATTTTCATAATCTGGAACACATATCAAATGATGGTGGCAAAGTACACAGTTATACATGTATTAATTCGCACACACTCATACACATAAACCTATACGTTCAAATTCATGCACTATTCTTTCCATAACCTTCGGCAACATATGCCTTAAATGTATACATGTATCGTTGGTGTAACTGGTATGATTAATGTGTAATTAGATTTGAAAATTTGAAATTGAAAATGTACTATGGATCAGGCAAACGGGTGGATGCATGGTAGAAGATTTTGTAATGTTTAGGGAAAAACGTTGGAATTTCAGGAACTAATGGAAATATCGCTATGGTTTTTGGTACAAGCGATTTAAATGCGAAAGGTGTTTGGTGAAAGCTTCAAGAAGAAGTCACGCCCCATATAACTCCAGACCTGAATAAACCGTATTTCAGAGTAGTGTTCAAAGAGGTTCCAAACCTTCGACTCAATTACATTTTTGTATTCTTCCTTTTTATTTTTGATGTGTTAACATCTATAGGCACGGGTAGGGCAATCTATCAACGTGAACACAAGCAAATAACACACAGCGTTAGCATCACATACGTGGTTGTTGTACAACACAAGTCTCTGTTGAAAATAAGTACGATGGTATTGATGTAGCGGCAGCGAACAAACAAACAGGCCGTCGTCGCCAAAGAGTATTAAATAGTATAGTATATAATAGAAACATTTTTTTTATACGAACGATCCCATCGCCGCCACTCACACCCGCCCCAACCGACCCAAGGGGCCTCATCCCTTTGACGTAGGGATAACGTACACTCCACAGACCGATCCGTAGCGGGCAGTAACCGAGAGGAAAACGTGTAACGGCTACATTAAAATTCACTGCCGATTAAAGCAATACCAGTTAAAAGAGGAATAAAACCTACAGATTACCACTATATACTTATTGATAAATAATAAATCTTAAAACATAAACCATAAATTATCAATACAGCATTAATACTCATACATAAAATACTACACACTAGCTATTTAGATGATTTATAATAAAAGACTTTATCGTGTCCGGTGATAAAGAAAAGTCAATAAACTGATAAACATCATTAAAATATGTGCACATTCTCCGAACCGGTTCATTCAAAGCATAATTATAGCGTCGAAAACTAATATACAGAGGTTTATAGTTCCTAGAAGTTATCGAAGGAACATTTATCGAAATGCGACCAAGAAGATACTCAGAGCGTATATCGCCCCTGAGAATCTTATATATTGTAATCGAATTAAGCATAGTCCGTCTACTAGCCAGAGTAGGTAATTTAATTAAAGACAAGCTACTGACATATGGAGGAAGATGGACGTTAGGATCCCATCTCAGATTCCTAAGACAAAAAATAAGGAATTGTTTCTGTACCGATTCTATCATATTCACATAAAAGTCATATTGTGGATCCCATACCACTGATCCATATTCTAATATGGGCCTAACAAGGGATGTAAAAAGATTTTTCGTGATATATGGATCACATCATAAGCCTTATTAACAGTAGCAATAATGTGACTATTGAAAGACAATTTCCTATCAAGTAAAAAACCTAAGTCCAAGAATGAATTGACCAATTCTAATGTAGAACCACTTATAGAATACCGGGAGGTAATCATACGTGATCTGTAAAACGCCATGTGCTTACATTTACCCAAGTTTAACTCCATACGGTTAAGATTGCACCAACTCCCAAACCGATCCAGATCATTTTGTAGTAGAATATAGTCTGAAGTATTTTTATATGACATAAATATTTTCACATCGTCCGCGTACATAAGCACATTAGACTCAGCTATCGAATTAGGCAAATGCCTCTTGAAACAGCCCCCAGTTCTATATTGAAACAGCCCCCAGTTCGTATTATCTCAAAATAAGCAGAAGACGTTCAATAAATATTATCGATAACTAGCTTTGTTATTGACGTATTTGGGAATGAAGTTTTAAAAATTCGATAACTCTTTTCACCAGGTCACTTAACAAATTACTTTTTTTTTTGTACAACTCCCCACAATAAGGGGGAGAAACAAAGTTTAAAAATTTGAAAAATTTTGGAGGTACTGTTTGCTCCAATAACCATTTTAGCACTGGAGATATCAAGGGTAAAGGCCTTTTGTGTGGCCGGCCGTCAGACTAGCTTACCAACACTGGCTTTCAGATTTCTGAAGTTTTTTATTTATTAAAGCTTCCAGTTTTGCCTGGCTTAGGAATTTTCTCTTTTGTGGAAGCTCTAATAACGGGGCCTGCATAGTTACTTCGTTTCTTCAGATCTGCAATAATAAAAATCATGCATTGTTCTAAGTTGCAGTCTTATTTTGGAGTGTATATTTTATGATCGAGACGCCTCGGATATCGTACTCTCCCCAAGGTATTCGCCAACACTAAACCTTCGTCAGAGCCGCCTCCGACGACTATTAATTATTTCAGCCGCCGCCTCCGATAACATCGAGTCGGGACCACTCTCTGATTACGTGGACTACAAATCCCAATTTTCGTCTAAAATTGCCACATGTAATGCCGATGTTGCGATAACCTCGTAGTATGTAAGCACCGTATTATCTCGATTTGAAATCTTTTACAAAAAATATAAAACTAATTGCCCAGTGAAGATTTGCAAGGCGAAAAGTCGAAAAAGATACTCAAAAAACATTCTAAGCCATTCGGTGAAAATCCCACAATTCTCGAGAAATCCCACAAGTCCAGAAAAGGGGAACTTATTTGGTGAATGCTTGGCCGATAGTCTGATTCATCAGAGTGCTGAGCAAATCGCTGTAGATATACGTTGAATAATCTGTCGTTTTTGTTTTTTGAATGCAAATACAACGTGTTTGTAGCTTATCGCAAATATAGTATACTTGTGTCCAAACACATTGTGATTGCTATTGAATATTACATGTTGGAATATTTTTATTATTATTATATTATTATTGAATATTACATGTTGGACACATAATGATTAGTATTTTATAATACATGTGTTTGTGTCCCAAATATGGTTTTGTTTGTTGTTTGTTGATGGAAAGAAAAAAGTACCTGATTTTCAATTCATGAGAAAAATGCTTGCAAACATATACATGGTTCTTGCAATATCTTGCTGGGGTCGTTCGTCCAGCATGTAGCAGTGAATAACTTTTTGAAAATTCATGAAATTTGATTTTCGGCATTAGAATTGGTCGCACAAAATTTGACCTTTTAAAATTCGGATCAAAAGCGTCGTCATGGAATCGTGCAATTGGAGCAATATAGTCTTCCTAAATTAGCAAAAGGCACATTTTTTAACTTTACGTGGACGTGGCATAAATAGTATTACACAGCGTACTAACAAGGCTGCAAAAGTTGGACATGTTAGACTAATGGATTACATCCTAAATAAGAAAGGATTGTTTGGAAATTTGACTTAGTAGTTGAACTTTCACAAAATCCCATTTGAATGTACTGTGCTATGTAGACTTAACATTCAATGGAATTAATGAGAGTTGTGACCAACAACATATCTGTGGTCACAAGGCATAACAGCACATGTCTATTTTTGCAACTTTTTAGGAGAGCGTTTTAAAGGTTCAAATTTCATTTGTAATGTAGTGACTGATCGAGATTTTCCAATAAATCTTGTCCAATATTTTGGGAACTACAAATTGGATTATTCACAAAAATTGATATAGGGTGCCGTATGATATATAACAGCTCGAGTCTCGAGAAATTAAATTTGAGCATAACTCGAGTTATGCTGTTACGCCTTGTGACCACAGATATTCAGGAATCATGTATATGTTTACTAGCAATATTTTCATGAAGATCTGCTGCTTTTTTGTAACAAAGCCACATTTAGGTCACAAAAACATATAACATAACCTATTAATCATTGTGTCTCAAATATGTAATATTGAACACCAAACACAATGTGTTTGGATACTATATTTGCGAGAAGCTACAAACACGATATTTTTCCATCTAAATAAATAACAAAATTACAGATTTTTCAGCTTGCAGATAAGAGAAGACAGATTTTTGTGTTTTGCATTGTATGTTTTCTTAAGCAGTAGAGCTGAGATTTCACCGTAAACGGACGTGTTTTTAACAACTCAACTGACAGCACTTGATGAGGACTGTGAAGATTAAATAGCTGTTTCATCCGGCAATCAATTAAATTCATTTGACTTCATTAGATGTGCATTTTTGTGTAGACTTTTACGATAATTCAAAAATGCTGCCATTAACTGTTCTTTCGTTTACCGCAAAAAGAATCAAAATAAACCCGAATTCAAAAAGGAAAAGAAGATTTATGAGAAATGAGAAAGAAGCGTTTTTCGGCCAACTGCTTTTCGGTTAATGCAAATGAGATACATGTAGCTGAGTAGGATACATTTTGGGTGGAAGTGTACACTCAGTAGTAGAAGTAGTTTATGGAATTTTAAATATAAGACCATTTTAAAATATACTTGTTTATTTTTGCTCCTAAAATGGCGTTGAACAAAGACACCATCATTGAATGTACGCGCGCCTACCCACTGACTCGTCGTATACATTGCGCGAAAACCAACAAACCCATAACATTAGGATTGACTTGTTTGTTTTTGTTGAAAATAGCCAGGATAGTATATGTGGGTGTTTATATAAACGTGATTAACTTCAAAGGAAAGAGAAGCAAGTAATGAGAAGTATCACGTTCGAGTATGTATTATTTTCATTTATAAGAAAATGCTGTCTTTATTTGCCGCTAAAGGAAATTCTGTTAATTTTTAGATAAACGAAAATTCGTTAACAACAAATGAATCAACTTTCACTATAACAATTTTTTTAATTTCCTGGAAAAGCCTCAACAACAAATAAAATAAATGTTTTTGTTTGCTCTAAACGAGCTCGAAATGTGTGTGTTTCTTTGCGTGTTGATGATAGCTAAAAAAAAAATAAAAAAATCACATGAGGTGTCATGGGATACCCGGTTGGAACGAAGTTTCTGTCGCTATATATTATGTACTAGTTAGTTCCAGCACATATAAAGCGCCCGTTGAAAAGTACGATAATTTAAATGGATCTTTAACAAAAGGTACTTTTTGTAATATAAAAAACTTTTTTTTTTCTGCAATGTATTTTAAAAAAAAATTATATTTTTAGGTCCTTTTTGTAATATGTATTATATAGGTCATTTTTTAAAGAGAGGATGTTTAAAAGAAAATGTTTTTTTATAAGAAAAGGTACTATTTTTAAGAATAAGTACTTTCTGTAAGAAAAACCCATAATAGTATGACTTTTTTTTACAACGAAGTACTTTTGTAAGAAGAGGTATTTTTTAAAGAAGTGGTACTCTTTCTAGGATAATGTTATTTTTTAACAAAATTATTTCCAGAAAGCCTACTTATCTCAAGAAAAGAAGGTAATATTTTATTTTTAAGAAAATGAACTTTTAAGAAAAGGAGTTTTGGTAAGAAAAGGTATTTTTTATAACAAGATATTTTTTTGAAGAAAAGGTATTTTTTAAGAAATGGTAATTTTTTAGAATTGGTCTTTTTTTCAAGAATAGGTAAATTTTTAAGAGTAGGTAGATAGTATATATTATCCTATTAAACTGCTATATTAATCAAGAATAACATACAGTACTACAGTCACGATGAAAAAAGTAGATATTCGCTAGATGTTTTAGAGACATGCGCCATAAAGATACCCGTTGACTGCGACAACTTTTTAGTTATTACATGTGCGTACTAGCCGGTCGGCAATATAAATTCAATACGATCAGACTTGCATAAACTATTTGATTTTATTAATCTTCAAAATTCAAATAACTACTATGTACTAGCGGGCGACTTAAACTGCAAGCACACAGAATGGGGTAATACTGATTATAACGCAAACGGCAATAAACTAAAAAAAGTCAACATCGAAGTCCTTACACTTCCAACATCTTCAGCGAAGCCCGCTTTCCTTAGCCGTAATTATGTCATAATGTTTTCCTTTGAAGCCAGCACACTTCACAATGGCATGACTACCACAAAGCCAACATGAAAGAACACAACCCTCATATACGTTCCTGACTGTACAAATCTAGTAATAATTACCAAATCCTAAAAGTATGCAGTTGTATACTGGGTTGTATACTGGGTTATAGCATAATACGGTAAAAAAAAAGTAACGCAACGTGCGATAAGCATCTTCGTTCCAAAAACCAACCAGTACATAAGTTTCAGTCGAATGAACCGGCTAAATCATACCCTCACTCTAAAGTCATCCATTGCGTGGGAGTTCTGTTAAAAACGTCCATACCCAAAAGTGATCATATTCAATAGCAGATTGACATTGCACTAAATATTATTGAATACATAAATTAGTTAGGATCCTAAGTAGTTTTGGGGATTTTTTTTTTGACTACCAACCAATTTCCCTTCCCGTATTTATATGCGAGGTAGAAAAATGTGCATGTCAAGTTGTTGCCAAAATGTTGACCAGTACCAAATTTTATTAAGATCGGTTATGATTTATTGGAGATATCGAGTCGGCAATACGGAAATACGCCCAACTTTTGTGTGGTAGGTACGAAACTGGGCGTGGCAAAATAGGCAGTTTTTAATTATACAGTAACTTTTAGCAAAATATTGCCTAGTACCGAATTTTATTAAGATCGGTTGTAGTTTACGAGAGTTATCATGTCGATCAACCGGTCATCCGCCCAATATTTATACGGGAGGTACCAGACTGGGTGTGGCAAAACCGCTCATTTTCTATAGGAGAGTGGTATTTGACTAACTATTGACTAGCAGGACTTCTCGAGCCGAACAACCACACGACCAAACAACTTTTGTATCGGAGGTACCAAAATCGTCGTGGCAAAATCACCCTTGTTTTAATCGGCGATTGTCCTTTGATAACGTGAAGCCTCCAGTTAAGTAGGCATTTACAAATTATTAACCGGTGTGTCAGTTGAAGCTAATCCAAATTTTATTAAGATCGGATATGATTTATTGGAAATACCGAGTTGGCAAATCGGAAACACGCCCAACTTTTGAGTGGTAGGTACGAAACTGGGCGTGGCACAATAGTCAGTTTTTAATTATACAGTAACTTTTAGCAAAATATTGATATTATTAAGATCGGTTGTAGTTTACGAGAGTTATCATGTCGATCAACCGGTCATCCGCCCAACTTTTATATATGTGGTACCAGAATGGGTGTGGCAAAACAGCTCATTTTCCAGAGGAGAGTTTTGTTTGACTAAATATTGATTAGTATAAACTTTCATAATCATTGGTTCGGTTTTGCGGGACTTCTCGTGCCGAACAAGCAGAAGGCCAAATAACTTTTGTATGGGAGGTACCCAAATGGGTGTGTGCAAAATCACCCTTGTTTTAGTCGGTGATTGGCATTTGGTAACGTAAACCCTTATACCTAATTTCATTAAGGTCGGAAGTGTTTCACGCGATTTATCATATTGAAAACCCGGACAAACACCTTGTTTTTTAAGTAAGCATTTATAGATTATTAATCGGTGTGTGAGTTGAAGCTAATCACACCTACCAGGTGAAAGGTTTGAAAGAAATATGATTTTGTGCTAAATGTGTCGATTTGTATGGGAGGTACCAGAAGGGGTGTGGTCAAAACGCCCATTTACAATCCCAAACCCAATATTGGCAAATAATAGTCAATGACAAAATGTCATTGTGATCTGTACCGATTTACGGCAGTTATCGTGTTGACCAGCCAGCCAGACAGACAGACGGACATGGTTGAATCGTCTTAAAATGTCGTAAACCCAATTTCGTCCAAAAATACTAACGGCCGTAAATGGCTCCTTCGATGCGTTAAATTTTTTCCCCTATTAAATGATATATACCCCCATCCTATGGTGAGGGTATAAAAATGCCCTGAGCAAAGGTGACATTTGCGAAAAATTTAAACAAGTGGTGGTAGAATTAACTAGACTCAGATCAGATGTGGCACTACATCGGATAATTGGCCGTTCTAGTCTTACAAGTGACGCTAGACTTGAAAAAATTCCACAGCTTGAAAGATTATTTCAAATTTGAGGTGGGTGGGTAGAAAAGAGCGTCGCAGTAAATTAACATACTCAGCGTTTTGACGAAATATATGAAACATGAACATGAATCATGCAATTTGTAGAGTCTTTTCATTACCCTAGGACCCTATTGTTCTTCACCCTAGGACCCTTTTGGATGTGTTTATGTTGGTGTCTTATACTACTCACAACAGTGGTTTCCTAAGGCTCACAAAGTAAATTAAATACGTCCAATTAGAGCTCTACAGGCACTAATTACTGAAAGATTGTTCTAACATGTATAGCTGTTCGTTGCTGTATGCAAATAATTTATTTATACACACAACAAAAATATGTTTAATATAACGTTTAAAGTTCCCGCGCATAAAAATATGTCACATGGAGTTGTAGTTATTTATAGCCTAAAAGTATACTATACCTTTGACTTGACTTTTTACGATTTACGATTCCAATAACCACAAGTTCTTAACTAAATTAATGAGTTCCGGAATTTTAATTGAATTTTATTTCAAGAGTCCGCTTTCAACGAACCTTCAACATATTGTTTTTTAAACAAACTGAATGCCATATAAGTGCAGTTCTTAATTTGAAAGCAACCAAAGTGACGACCGTAGATTATCTTTGTTTTGTTTTACCTTACCAGCCTTAAGGGGGTTGCCCGTCTGTGCCCGTATACAACATTTTCAGTGGAAAAAGAAGAAAATCAATGTTCTTTTCAAAAATTCGCTAAGCATTCATTTCATGCTCCCTCAAACATACTGAATTGTTAGTTAGGAAAAGTAAAATGAAATTGGAATACGAACGACCAACATTTGGGGGTTTCCAATGTTTGTTTGGGTGTATGGTCGGTCTGTAGACATCACAAAGGTGAAAGGTGTCAACAATTTTTTTTTCTCTCTGATTCATTGCTGCTCATACCACAAGAGAAAACTGTGGAAAACATAATTAAATTAGATATACAACGTTGGTTCCACAAAAAAAAAATAAAATAAACCACCAAAAACTAAAGAAACGGAATAGGAAAAGGAAAACGTGAAGAATGAAGCCACAAGAAAGTGGGTGGTTGTGATGACTTCATAGGTGCTGGTGAACAAATTGCAATTGAAATCGTTTTCAGTTTTATCAGGGAATATACAAGCAGATATCCATTTTAAAGATAGCTTTTTCTGGCGAAACAGCAGTAAAACGTTTGACTGCAGTTGAAACGAGATTCTGGTCCTTTTTGCATTTGGAACAATTTCATTTGAATGGCAAGAAAATATCTGGTACAATTAAGAATTCAAAGTGCGATATGAAGCAAACTACCCAATAAATTCTGAATGGGTTTTCAAAGAAAAGGGAGTTGCAAAAATTTATTACTATTAATCTACTATTTTTTGCAACTATGTCAATCACGTGATCATAAAATTAACAGAAAATTTGTCATACTTTAACTAAAAAAAACTATTATCATTCGCAAACTAAAAAAATATATTCCATTAACGAAGTAATAAAATCTGCAAAAAAATTTGATTCGTATTTGTTTCATAGTATTTTTTTACACAACTGAATACTAAACCACATTCATCGCAGCAATGCAACATATAAGTATAATCATGACAGCAAGGAAATTGTATTGTAATGTAAGTTTTTACTGCTCCTCATCACCGCAATAAATCACAGAAGTAAAGCGTATTCATACCAACAAAGAAACATAGTCCTCGCAGCAGTGAAACACATTCCTCGCAGCACAGAAACACATTCACACCAGTAGTGCAATATTTCGTCCGAATAACTAAATAATATTCCTTGTAGCAGTGAAACATAGTCATCAAATCAAGGAAATATAATCATCGCAGCAATAAAACATATTCATCGGAACAAAAATAAAACAGGAATATGCAGTGAAACGCATTCATCGAATCAATGGAATTAGTTAGCGCACTAATAAAATACATTCATCCCAACCTTGTATTCATGAAACATATTCATCGCAATAGTGAAATATATTAATCGTAAAAATTAAACACATTCATCGCACCTAATACACAGTTTATTTTATTACACTTAGCTATATTTACGAAACATTTTTATTTATGATGATCTTGAATATTCGTGGAAGCCACAAATACTTTCATTTGTATTATGAAGCTTTTTCCTGCAATAGAAAGAAATCGTCACCTAAACATGTAGTTTTGGAACGAAGTTCCTTATCGCACGTTGCGGGATGGGGGCTAAATGAAATCAAAATTAAACAAATTTTATTAACACTGTAGCATAAACCCAGTATTATTAACTATATTGGATACTTTTGCTATGGTTTGTGTCTAGACTAACATTTGTTGGGAAATTTCTTGTTTAATGAGAAGTTTTCTAAGTGGAGCCTGTAACCAATATTTAGTATATATTGTAGTTTTGAGCCCAAAAAAAAAGTGAATTTAGAAAAGCCAAAGTGAAGGAAGTTCAAAATAAGATAATTTTCTCAAATAAATGTTTTTTCTTAAAAAAAGTAAATTTTCTCAAAAAATACCTATTCATATTCTCAAACAAAGTGCCTTTTCTTAAAACAAATACCTTATCTTAAAGAAATACATTTGTTTAAAAAAAGTAAATTTTCATGCAAAAACTACCTTTCCTTAAAAAATTGATTTTTTTAATAAGTACCTTTTTGTTCAAAAAGTAAATTTTACTACAACAAATTGTCTTTCTTAAAAAACTTCCTTTCTTCAAAGAGTACCTTTTTTGTAAAAAAAATAAATTTTCTTGAGATAAGAACCTACTCTTAAAAATTTATCTACCCATTCTTGGAAAAAGGACCAATTCTAAAAAAATTCCCAGTACTTAAAAAAAAACCTTTTCTTTAAATAAATACCTTCTCTTAAAAAATACCTCTTCTTACAAAAATGCATTCTCTTGAAAGCACATTTTCTTAAAAATAAAATAATACCTCTATCTTTTTTTCTGAGATAAGTAGCCTTTTTGAAAATAAAGAAATAAGAGAACGTGGGGCCAATCCCTACTCTGACACACCTAACATCTATCATAACACTATCGAGTACTTAGCCATGAAAAGGCTTCTTAATACCGTTCGGAACCGGTGTAAAACTGTAGGTCCAATTAATGTTTATAAAATTACAGCAGACAGTTGTCCGAGGCCTTCGGCCACGGACTGTCCCTGCAGGCTGTGTCAGAGACACGGCCATTAAGTTTAACGTAGAATACGCCATCCGATAAGACAGAAAACATATATAACAATAAATTCATTTGCTTATATTATTTATCATTTATTGTTATATATGTTTTCTGTCTTATCGGATGGCGTATTCTACGTTAAACTTAATGGCCGTGTCTCTGACACAGCCTGCAGGGACAGTCCGTGGCCGAAGGCCTCGGACAACTGTCTGCTGTAATTTTTATATTTACCAACGGCATTTGATTCAAGTCCGTTCAAAAAAAAAATATTATGTTCAGTTTTTTTAAACTTAATTTAATTTATGTATTTTAATTAATATTTTTATTGAAATAAGTTCTGCGAATGTTGAGAGGGCCGCCCTAATATTAAAAAAGGTTTACCTTATCGAGTCTTCGCATTAGCATTCGAGCGTTGTGTGAAAACTTTACGCTTTACAATTCAAAATAAATGTTACAACAGCTTTATTGAAGCTTTCGCAAAAAAGCTTTATTACGTTAGCTTACTGTTTGTTTCACTTTTTACTAGGTACATGTTGCCAAGCAACATTAGCTTGCTGTTCGTTTCACTTTTTACTAGATACATGTTCCTAAGCAATGTTGAGCAACCAAAAACACTCAACCAAACACCACACATATGTTTGAGTGTATGTGTTTAAACAATTTTCATTTGAGAAATTAAAAAACTAGAAATATATCAACCAATATGAAATGTATATCAAACGAAAGATAACATCTTCATTTACCTACAAAAAAAAATTTAAAAAAATTCATCTAGCCGTTTCCTCAAATTCAATGAAATAAAGATTACAACAATAAAAACCTGACATGACTCCTCATACCGTAAGGTAAGACGTATTCTACGTCAAAACTAGATAGGTCTCTTGTGAAAAGCTCTCCATGGTAGACCATGGATGCCATTTTTTTTATAGTACTACAGAAATAAACAGTTTAATAAATCTGACGACTTTGATGTTGCTGTAATGAACATTAACATTGTAATGATGAAGTAGCTCACTTTATATGACACTTTTTTCGGTGTAGGCTGTGATTGGGGGGGAAGATATTGTCTGCAGGAGATTTTTACAAATAGATGTAACATTCAACAACATTCGAGGGGTTCTTAGCTTTGCGCAATATAATACAAGCAATAGAATAGAAAATACCCAATGACTACAAACTCCAACGAATCAATGCTTTAGAAACGTCATAATTGCCCTGCACTGAGTACAATATAGAGCAGAATGGATTCGAGTTATAACGAGATTGGCGATATTGCGATATATTCCTTTAGATTGGGCCAAATAAATCTCATAAAGCTTTTCACCCTGGAATTATATATTAAACAGCACTTTGGTCTTAGTGACCAGACCATTGTTTTTCAAGCAGAGGTAAGGACGATAACGGTATGTGTGAGATGTGTAGACAGTAATAGTGGGCAGTGCTGATAGCTAAGTGGGGATCAAGACGTTAGTGCCAAGAACGAGAGCCGAAATGGTACGAGATGGAAATGAACGAGTCCACTGCAAATGAAAGTCTGGAAACAATATGGAAACTGCAGAATATTAGAAAATTAAAGACAAAAAAAGAACTAGAAGGGATGGGCCCCACTAAAAAAATGGTTTCCCATTACATCCCATGAAGAAATTGGGGAGAGCTTCTCATAACCAGTGGGCTGTGCGCTTTCAAAATTTTACTCACTGATGGGACCTAAATTTTAACACCCGTTCCGAAAGGTATTTTGAGAAGCTTTTTCATAACTAAATACTCGATAGTGTCGCCGTCACTAGGCGAGGTGATCGCCATCGAAAGGAATTTAAGTTCGCCAGAGCAGGGATCGTACCGAGGATCTCATGTAAAAGAGAGATGGGTAGAATTAATGCCTGCGGTTTAATTGAAATGAACAATATCGAACGTAGTTGATTAATGGGGACGTTATACATCACATTGGATAAATCAGCACACACGAATACTGGAGTTGTTAAGACTCTGTCTCTGTCAATATCTCATTTTCGCTATACTACTCCAACTCTACGATGATATCAAGGCGTCCAATTAAAAAGCATGAATTCATTTCAAAATAAAACGCATACTTTTTGACCTATATTTTCACTGCATTGCAATGTAGACATGTCCAGGTTAAATATAGAATAAAATATCTATCAAATAGCCCCTCGACTCTGACTTGTCTATGGCATTTTGACAAAGATGTGGCTCTATCTTACTAATGAATCTTTGGATCTTGACCTTCACCTCAGGAGTCCTTTGTGGTTCATTCGCATAGAACAGAGATTTAAAAACGCCTCAAGAGAAATAAATTACTCGGCGCACAGTAGTTCAGAATCGATTTCCATCTGCGAAAATGCTATATATGTATTTTGATCTAGCAAGCAATTTTAAGTTCTGTAAAAAGGGGATTACATGGAATGAGTGAATTATTTGGCTATATTAAGGTTAACAATCGAATAATTGGGTATATTTTAAAAAATATTCCAACGTCTCTTATTTACTGTTCCTTATTTTTCGATTTTAATGAAATCACAAATAATATTTTTTTTTCTTCTCTGGTTTTTAACATATTGTTACGAATATTCCTATCGTTCTTTTGAGCGCTATTTCTCGTTAATAAAACAAGGTTTATTTTAAATTATTATAATCCCAAGGGGTCATCTGTGGTGCAGTGACTAGCTCTGACCACCTTACATTCTTTCGATGGCGGTCACCTTTCTTAGTGACGGCAACACTATCGAGTGTTTAGCCAATGACTAATCTACTCAAATAGCGTTCGGAATCGGTGTAAAACTGTAGGTCCCACTCAGTTAGTGTAAAACAAGAAAGCGCATAGTTCATTCGTTGTGTGAAATTCTCCCCAATCCCTTCATGTGGGATGATATTTTTTTTTAATAAGTCTATAGTCAACCTTTTTACAGTGTTTTATTTAACTTGCTTTGTTGTCTGTCAGTCTGTATTGTTCAAATCTAGTAACTCATTTTTAACACAGTTGCAGTTGACCAATCGAACTAAAATTTTGCGCACTTGTCAGATTTGAATGACAATACACGAATATGAAAAAAAAAATTAAAACATTAAAAATTTATTAACTAAAAAATTAAAAATAATTAATAGATTGAAAATAAAAATGATAAAAAAAAATGATATTAAATGTCAAAGTTAAATTTCAAAATTAAATGTCAAATTAAATGTCACCATTTTTAATTTAAATGCAAGCGTTTTATTTGAGAGATCCCTAGAAAATTAATTAACTAATTCATTTTAATTACGCTCTTTATTGAAAGTATCTAGACCATTGTTGTTGAAGTGCTAAGTAGGCGGACCATTGTACAACCCCATCATGAAGAAGAATATACTTATTGAGGCTAAGAGAAAATCATTTTCTAGTTTTTAGTGCATTTATAAATAAAACACTGTAACTTAATTTTTTTTTTAATTATTTTTTTTAATGTAATGAAATGTAGGGAAATGTATCGTCAACTGTTTAATCACAGACTAACTCTCCAATACTCTGTCATTCTCTATTTATATCAGTTCTATTACTTGACAACAGGCTTTCCAGATCATTCCCGTAGTACCTCCATTATCCGTTGTCGCTATAGTCGTTGTCGCTATAGTCGTTTGTCTAGAGATTTCCACCCGTTTCCACAACCAGTGGTAGTATCGTCTCATTTGAAATCATAACGAATTTAATCGCTGTAGCAAAGGTATACTTTCAGGCGCAACATTAATTGCCCTGTTATTTACATTACGTTACGCATTAAGCATACCTGGAAGCTTTTACTTAATCGTAACAATATTTTGACGTAATTACTCATAATGCCCCTAAAACATTTTAATTTTTCCTTATTACAGATATTCGCTTATTCCGAAATTAGGAAATCGAAAAAATTTTATTTCTTTTCTCGAAATTCTTGGACTGTATCTCATACAATTTTCTACTTTATTGGAAAGTGTGGTTTCTTGGCTTCAATACCATGGCAAAAATTTGTTTATACCGAATAGAGTTTGGTTGTACTAAATATTCTCTAAATATGGTTTTTGTAAAAAAAATTTTGATGTTGGACCAACATAACTTTTTTCCAACAAAAGTCTATAATGAATATAGTACTTATACATAGTTGGAAATTTTAGTAAGCCCCTCAATTTCTCAGGGTAACTTTTGCCTGCACCAAATTGGACAATATTAAAATACTGATAACTTAATGAAAAAAGTCAGAACCTGTAGTTCCAAAACGTGAATATCTACTGTTTTTCATTTCAACTTTAAAATAGTAAGAACGCAGTTGAAAATATGAGGAATTTCTCTTTCTCAAAATGGTATATTTTATATCAATACGAGCTCATTTCCCGGTGTAATGCCCAAAAATCATATATAACACATCATTTAGCAGATGAATCGAATTACTGCGGGTGAATTAGTTACAGGTAGTACTGCAATTCATTAAAAATCAAACATTGGAAATAATTTTATTTGAATATCAATAAAATTCACCCGAGTGACCACAAAATTCATCCACAAGTGTTATTGAAGAGACTTTAATTGATATTTAGGTATAGCAACATTATAATAATGCCAATATTTTAACACCCCTCTTTGATATTTAGTAGAAATTTGTAATGCTTCCGGTCTCAATTTTTAATGTTTCAGTCTCAAGTACAAACAAACTCTGAGGCTAGTGGCCACTTCAAAACCACGCGATACCTTAATTTAAAATACCTTATCTTATAGTACCTTACCTCATCTTACTTTGCTCAAACTTTTGTGGAATTTAAGATTCCTAACTAAGCAAACATACACGTTATGCTCCCGATCATTATCTTATTAAAATGTTAAGCCTTCCTTTGCAGTTTTCATATATCTACAACATTTTCAAAACATCAATATAATAATTGTGAAGCATATGCAGCCTATTGTTAGGCACTCCATAGAAATGTTGCATACCTTAAGGAGTTGAACTAACAATTGCTCACTTCAATAGCATACGTTTATTTTACGTATTGCCCCTTCTGCACGAGAAAATTAAATTCCAGAATTTATATTTATTAAGCACCAGTTGCTTGCATTGCACCTAACCCATATAAGTAAATATTTCACTACTATGGAAAATGTTTTACATTTAACATTAATATTTGCCTTTTGCATTAAAGCTCTACTTGAACACACATATTAGAAGCCATAATTCCCTTTTTGTTTATTCTACTCACCTAAGGTTAGGTTATTTTTAGTAAAAACCACAAGAAATGACTATAAAATTATATACATTATGCGCCATAAAGTATGCAAAGTTTACACACATAAAATATATTTTGTGTGAATGGATGTATATGCCAAAACTTGGGTTTAGTGCAGAACACTGAACTATGGTAGTAGAAGAAGGAGATACGTACAAATATACATAGATATATATCACCATAGAGTAGATGTGAAAAAGATTATGTTGTAAATTTAATTTAACGCTGGTGATACCAGATGGAAAGAGAGGAAATAGAAGAACTATAGGAGAAGGATATGCTAAGAATAGTGGTGATGCATTCACATATGGTTTATGAAAAACTGAAATATGAGAATACACCACATAATGTTATTTAAAGATTTTATAATCGGATCAGTTGTTGTAAAGTTGGCTAAAAATAATAGGTCAATTTTACGGTTAGGTGATAAGATAACCCAGCATACAAATTTACAGAGTCTTCATTAACAGCAACTGATATTCTACAGCAAAATTATTTTAAATGACACAAAATTTTTATTTAAACCTGACAACGACAATATTCAAAACAGGTACGTCACTCAAAAAATTAACGTTTACTGTGCGTTCTTTTCAACATCTTAGTGAGGGTTTAAAATAAAAAAAATACACAGAATACTACACAATATTTGAAGAGAGTAGGTTCGATGGTAAATCAGGTTATGATTTTTATAAGAACATTGTCTGAAAGAACATAATCAAACCTCCTTAATAGGATATTGAAGAACTAGCACACTATCTCGTCCTTTATCGACTACACCATTTTCAATTGAATTTTAATAAAAAATTAATTTAAATTTTAAAATATTATTTGAAATTTAAAATACATCCATTAAATTATATTTGAAATTTAAAATACATCAATTTAAACTTAAAAACCATCAATTTAAATTTAAAGACATCAATTGATAATATTTCTTTGTGTTCGCTCGAAGCCCTTTAGCGAGCTCATCAACCATTCGAGGTGAGATCGTAATCAGGTACTTTCACCTTACAGCCACGACATTTTTATCGACGACGATTAAGACGATTCCTAATTGATATCTTAATAGATTTCAATTGTTTTCATAATCTTGCATTTTAAATGGATTTCTTGAAAATTTAAATTTCAAAATTTAAATTTCTAACGATGGAATTTTCCCTTTGAAACTGGGGAATCTCTGTATTGTACAAAAGACAACATGGGGAAACCCAATTTAAAACCCCTACAGGTATGGGCTTGAGCCAAGAGAAATGTAGGCATTACGTGGGATACCTCACAGGCAGGGAAACTCTGGCTTGAACCGAGGCAAGTGTATGCAACATGGTCGAGACCTCACATTCAGAAATTTTTTGGCATGAACTGGGAAACAAAAGTCAACTAGGAGGAAGCCAAGTTCTAGACTCCGCAGGCCGGGAATATCTGGAATGAATCAAGGGAAATGTAGGTGATCCCACAGGTAGAGAATCTCTGGCATGAATCACGAGAAACGTAGGCCACAACGTGGAGACTTTAGAGCGTAGAATTTCAGACTTGAACAAGGGCAAACTAACGGAAACTAGGGGGGAAAGCCAAGTTCAAAAACTCCATAGGCAGGAAATCTTTGGCTTGAAATAAAGAAAAGGTAGACAATAAGGTCGAGACCCCAGAGGCAGGGAATAACTTGCTTGAACCGATGAGAAGGTATGCACCAAGTTCGACACCCTACAGGCTGGGGAATTCGAGAGAGAGGCTAGCTGGGGATTACTATAATGTCTACGTTTTGGCTTCGTTGACTTTTATCTATGTTGACTCTCCATTGTCTGCAGACAGATTCGCGCCGAGGTCTAAGTTGATCTGCCTTATAGCGCTGGTAGCTGATGGTATACGACACAGCTGTGATTGTAAGCTTAAATATCTGCTTACGGTCAGCTGTTGATAGTTACGTGCTGTTGCTATTACCCTCCAGATGGCGCCATTGCAATAGAGTTGTCGTGGAATCCGACAGATAGCGTGCTCATGAAGTCAACAAATGGCGTGTTAATCAATGTATCTTCACTAAACCACAGAATGTATAGGTATAGGTTCACAAATTGATGTTTTTTGAATTTTAAATACATTTGATTATTTAATTTCAATTCATATGTTTGAGGTTAAGTTGATATTTTTAAATATCAATTCGAAAAGCATAGAGAAAACCATTCCATTTAGAGCTTAAGGTATAAATACCTTAAATTCGCTTTAGTTAAACAGGTTTCATGAATAAACTACAATGCTGGATATACACAAAAAATTGAAAACAAAACTCATTAGTAAGAGGATTTCTACCAATTTGCTTGCAACAACATTTTTCAAAAGTTCTAAGAATAATATTAACATATTTTTAAATATCTTTTCTAGTTGATTAAATTGCTTCAAATTCCATATTTTCTTATCTCTCTCTCTCTATTTCTATAAGTATATGCTCCCAAAGATTTCCGCAGGATTCAAACCATTCGTTTTCTTTACAAATATCGACAACTACTACATTTGAATAAATATTTTTATCGTCTTCTCTATGATAACCGTCTTTTGTTGGCAAAAGGAACTAGTGACTGTTGTATTGGAATACGAAAATTTATCGCCTTTCTTCCATAATACTGCACTTCCGGCAACATTTGCTGAAATGCACATGCACACTAATACACTAACATAAAGGCACAGGCAGTGGCGAACGTTTTACTGTTTCCGGTGAAAAGTACGAGTATTGGGATTATTTTGTTTTCGCTTGTGCTGCTCTTAATTATTGATTCTAGGTTACGTCTATGGAAGTTGCAGATGAATTTACTAGAATTGTATATGGTAATAATTTATAACTTCTGATGAAAAGTTTACGTTTTCGTCAATAGTCTAACGTTAGTTGTGAGCCATTGGAAGGTGACAATATTTCAGTAGGATACAGGTTTGGTCAACAAATGTTAGCCATGCAAAATTTTCTGGAGCATCCTTTTGAAGCAACTGCATTACAGGTAAATGTATTATGACAAACGTATAAAGAATTATCCCGAAAGGAAAGTTCGGACGCGAGCTAAAACGGCGAACGAGAAATCCACTGTCTGTTTTCAGCAGAATGTGTCAGTTGGCTAAATAATGGTAGTGGCCACTTACGTGTGAAGATCTCCACAAATAGTCAAGAGATGATCAGGTTGTCATCGCTATAGCGTGGATTGAAAAGTTGCATTAAAAGGTTCCCCACCGTTGGTAACCTGGGTATCATATAGACTCCTAAGCACTATAACATTATCAAAGCTTAACCCATCATTCCCCAGTCTGTTCTCTCATCTCAAGAGGATCTGATATACAAGCAAACTTCCCATCATTAAGCAGACCTGTTGATGAAACCTACTAGTGGAAAGCAAAACAGAAGCTCATAGCTGTTGGCAGACCTTCTAAGGTGGTCCAAATGGATGCCTCTACACGCTGAAAACACGGCCAATGTAACATATTCTCCGAAACATATTCTACAGGAACCATGTATATGTTTGGAACCCACTTCAAACATGCATATGTTTGCCAGTCCCAAACTAACTTGGGCACATGTGAGTTCGTCATCCCAAACATCCATATACTTATGTGGAAGCATTCGTGTATTTGCCCCAAATTTCCATATACTTACGTGGAAGCATATTCGTATTTCCTCCCATACAATAATATTTAAAAACAAATTATTCTTTGAATTCAATATATATGTATTATTTATTATAATTAATTTTATCAATATAAATCCATAATTACAAATAATTAATACAAAAAATTTAGATATTTTAAATGGCCCTTTTATACTTAATTGAACTGAATTAATTAGTTCTTTTTCATGAAATGAGAATCTGCCGGTCTTTTGATTCTCCGTTCTTTATTGTCTCTAAGGTTTTTGTTTTCAGAAGGTTTCAACTATGCGTTGGTTATCACTATGCTTGGGTACACAAACTATATACTTATATACAAATCTAGTTCATGCAAGCCAAGCGTGTGTTAACTACTTGTGTTTTTTTTATTATATTTCACAAATGGTCCACCGTTCCGATTTTCTCGGTAAAGGATCGGCCAAACGAACGGCTTCACGTTGTTGCTCTTTCCAGTTTTCTTCCTCAAAATCCTTTATTCACTTCAGTGTCACACATCAATATATATGAAACACATGCAAACACAAAAACCAAAGCAACATCACAAACCATTTAACAGTCCGAATTTTTTTTTATTCGTTTTTTTCACTGATCAAGCGCTTTTAATATCCTCTGTCCGATGAACCATTGACGACTGAAGACATGAAACTAAAATGCAATACATCAGCCAAAATAACCCACACTGACTTCATCTGCAATTTGCACGCACACTCAGGAATATTTATGAATCACTGACTGAGGGAATAAATCAAAACTACAGATACGCACTTACAAGATAGACTCTTTTATTCTCTTCCTTTCTCGATGACATAAGCAGTGCAATAAACACAGCTGTATTTGTATCACAAACATATACATATTTGGGCCGCAAACACATATATTATAATATATTATTCATTGTGTCTCAAATATGTAATATTGAATAGCATTCACAATGTATTTGCACACAAGTACATTATATTTTCGACAAGCTCCAAACACACGTTATATTTGTATCCAACCAACAAATAACAACTGATTTTTCGGCGTGTAGGCTTGCACACTTCTCTTCTACTAGGGGAAAGCAGAAAGGACGCTCATAGACATGCATATCTTCCATCTTTAAACAAACCTGTTCGTAGTCCAGTTAAATATAAGCTAAAGACGTGCTGTTGTTCATAGAAATGTTATTCTTTCTACGTATTCGCAATTCGTCGCTGCAAAATCGTAACATGTAGTAACCGAGTCTCCTGTATATAAGAGATGAGTTCGATTCCCGAGGCCGCAGATTTTTGACAAAATACAAACACTTATTAGTAATACAATTGGTAAATTGAAACAAAATCATTACATCAAATCGATGATAAATGTTCATCAATTGTTCTTCAATTTGAAGATCTTGCGTTTATTCACCTTTTACAGTTTATTACGTTTATTCACCTTTTTTCACCTTACGTTTTTATTCACCTTTTACTCATTGGAATCTGGAATAAATATGGACGTAGTATTGAAAAAATAAAGAGAAAAATTTAACAAGTAGTAGAAAATTTAAAATAAATATTCAATAGAAAATAGTGCAATGGATAGGAAACAATACCCACGCTATGAAAATTTTTTATGTGCTCTTGTACCATGTTCTTGTGGATTCTGTACTATAAAAAATAGGCCAAAGAGTTTGGCTGCTCATTAACAAACAATTTACATCACAATTATTACCAATCAAATTATCACATCAAATTCATGACAAACTTACATTAAATTAATGACATACCGCCGATAATTGTACAGCAAATTAATGAACAATTTATATCGAAATAATGAAAATTGTGCTTCAACTTACATCAAAATGAGGAAACATTTACATGAACTTGATGTAACATTCTCGCTGAATCAACGTAGAATATGGATGAAAGATTGATGAAATGCTCTTTATCAATAAAATGAAATATGTCGTAGGTTGAAATATGAGAAAATGTTTCATCAACTTGATGAAGGAATTTATAAATTGGAAGAAGCTTTTTCTTTCAGTGTATAAACTTAAACATTCTGGTAATTCTTTATATGATAAATTTGGAGATAATTCGCTCAATTATTTTGTTTTGTGTTTGCTTAATCCTTATAAATATGATCATTTGCAGTCCTTTCAGGTGGTAATACAGATGGCCTGAACGATAGTGCCCTCTAGGAAGCATTTTTCTGTACGCCAGCCAGAAGGTTAAACAATCGAAGAGAAATATCGCGCTCTGTTAATTTGAAATGCAGATTAAACTTACAGAAATTTTGGAGCCCTGTTAGAAGCCATTCAAATCCCAGGTTTTTCTGTTGTGATTATATGAGATTTTTTTCAATCGCTCGTTTAATTGCCTATTGAAGACCCAGCTTTGAACTTGCCAGCCAGCCAGTTTATCATTTTGTTTGACAATAACTTACTAGGATGAGATAAATTTACACAACCTATAAGAATAGAAATTCTGGGCAAACAATAAATTCTAGTCCAGTCCATAATAGAAGATGCAATATTAGGTGTGGGATAGTGTTGTATGGAGATCCGTAGTAACAAGATTTCGATACGCTAAAATTCCCAATTTTGGAGGGCTCGAAAACAAAATGCAGCAGTTAAAACTGGGGGATGAAAGCGTAAGAATTCACAAAGAGCCCCACAACTGTGCTGGAGTCGTCACTAGAGGGTGAAACGTATGACAGGCACATATTAATTTTTCCCTCCCAAATTTTTTTCCAAACATACCTACTCCCTATCTCCCTATCGCCCCTAAAGGAGATCGGCTATACAAAAATTAAATTTGCTCCTACCTACCCCAAGGGTACCCTTAGAAGACCCAAAGGTGTGACCGACCACTAATATTTTTTCAAAGCCCAAAATTTTTCAGAACATATCTACCCTGTAACTTGAAAGCCCTAAGATGGATCCCATACACATTTTTATTTTTTATTCATTTTTTTATAAAACGCAGAATCAACCCACTTCAGTTTCTCTTTCCAAACATTTTTTCCGAACATACTGACCCTCAATCTCTAACCCATAAGGAGGGTCCAATGCATATTATTGGATGAATACGATTTTGGTTGCCACTAGACAGTAGAAACAAGCTACTCACTTTCAAGACGTCTCACGGTTTTATCGTCGAGAACAAAGCAAACCAAACATAAGAAAAAACAATAATATGTACAAGTTGGTCATAAGCGAATCGCAGACAAATAAAACTGTGCGACACCAAAAAACATGATGGGGTTCTGACAACGGATTCTGATAGAAAGGTCAAAAAAATATACGTGTATCGGCGTTATGCCAGATCTGATCAGATTTTTTTTTGGGGGGTCAAAGTTTTTCCGGCAACATATCGGCATGCAAAATTGTGTGTTCCTTACTTCTGAGGTACAAAATATGTTCAGAAGTTTCATAGAAAATATTCAGATAAACATTTTTGTGTAACAAATTAGCCCTCTAACTTTCACGTATAACCATAATTTTTACTTTTTTATGAAAACTCGCAAAAACTGCCCCAAAATTTCGGGGGCGTGGTCAGAATGTTTTACAAGAATGATCGCCATAAAATTTCACTATATATGTACGAACACTCCAAAAGACTAATCTTAGCCCAAGTGCTAGATAATAAGCAAACACTAACTGCCTTCTAAGGGTTAATAATGAATTTTGTCTTTTTGCTATTTCCATTAACAATAGTCCACATAATATAATGAATTTTGTCATAACTATTTCAGCTTTTACTGATCAGATCTGGCAAACACCGATACACGTGAATTTTTTTTAGAGCTTTTTACCAGAATCCGTTGACAGAACCCCATCATTTTGAAAAAATCTAATTTTGTCTCACAGTGTAATTGAATTCCGTTTGTTCTATACTTATGCTTGTACTGATCGTGTGTGGTTCTATCCGCGAAGAAACACAAACTATAAACCAAAACTACAAATTTGTTTCAGAGCAAACCATGGTACAAATGAACGGTAGTACAAACTTTGGCACATCATCGTGGTCAAACACAACATTTTACTGTAGTGAGACTGTCGTCAAACTATCGCAACAGTTTGATTCCATTCATGTTTTGGTATGTTTTGATATTCTCTTTACTCGGTAATCAGTTGTTCATGTTTCGATTTCACATGAATTCTCTCCGCGAATGTATTGCGAATCTAGGTAGTTCATGTTGTCTTGGGTGTTGTGTTTGGCACTGCTTGCATCGAATTAGTATCGATCGAAAATCCCTAAGCATCAACTTATACTGAAATTGAATTATTCCAACACGAAGGCAGAAGGCATTTTTTGTATTATCTTGTCAAAGAGTTCTCGAAAATATTCTTAAATTGATTTAGGAAACACATAAATTTATTTGTCCTACTTTTTTTCAAAAATTGTTTAGCTTGTAATTGCTTAATACTACACAAAAGTGCATTGAGTCTAGAAATAATAAATTTTCCAAACTGTATTAAGATAAGCTCTGGCACAAAACAAACATTAACATGTGTTTCAATTACAGACTTATTTTTTTTGTATCTCACTTATCGCCAACATCAACGTTTATTGTTTAGCTGGTTGAAAAGGACATACACACACACCCAAACAAAACTTTGTCATGTGAAAAAGTTGATCTATGTGTTGTTTTGCAGAGAAACAAAATAAACGTGGAATAAAAATCGCTGGAAAACTTTGCAGAGGCAACAGGAGTGTTCACTATTATAAATGGTAGCATACTTTAAGGATTGCACATACAAGTAGATATGTGTATGTAAAGTATATAGCGTGTCAGGTGTTTAGGTGTATTGATAATGCTGGGACATTATGTTTCTTCATTTACTATTAGAGTCTGTGTGTGTATGAGTGTAAGTTGTGGGGGTTTGGCAATATTTTTTAACACATCATGTATCAAGTACACGTTTTATTCTTATAATGTCTAAATGCAGACAGAATTTTAAATTTGTCGTTGTGTTCACGACGTTCACGTTTTTGTGTTCCTGAGAGAATTTACAGTTACAACTTTCGGGAATACGATACGAATACCTTTTGCCTGCTCTGCCGAAATTACATGTGTTTCTGAATGTGCTGAATATTTAAACTTGGTTAAATTTTATTTAAAGTGTAGTGGTAGAATTGTATCCTGTGTAACCCAATAGTTTGATTCAACTTTAACCCAATCTTTCCATTTTTTTTATTTGCCGCTATATGTCTCTGTCTCATTCCTATGGTCATGAGCATTGAAGTTGATAATCTATTGAACCATAAAATTGTTGCTCACCCCAATCAGCGGCAGCTCGCCTGCAGTGTAAATATAGGGACTGAGGAAAAAATTTATTTTATTTTTTAACTTTTCTGGTATCCCATAATTTGCACTATCGAAATAAAACTAAAATAAAAATGTAGGATACTTGTAAATGGTACATTTAACACAGATTTGTTTCCACATTGGAGGGCATGAGGCAAACAGGGAAAAATAGACTGAAAAGTTAACTGACATCCGAAACAATGATGGAATTACAATTTTTATCAAAAAGGAAACTAAGTAGTTTGGAGAAAGATAGAAAGGACTGGCTGTCAGCAAGCCAATGTTGAGGACAAAAACTGCTGCAATATGAACGAGATCAAAATAATCACTGAACTGAGTTGCGTCGATATCATATGCACATTGAGGAAATTAAGTTTTAAACTTTTTAAAAGAATTTAAAATACATGGCTGTATGCTGAAAGGAAAAGCTTCATTTACGGTTTACATCGATTCAACAACAATGCGACATCAAGTTGATGTACATTTTTCATCAGTTTGATGTACATTTGTCATCAAGGTGAAGTACATTTTTCATCATTAGTACATACATCATCAACTATATGTAAAGTTGTCAACAATTTGATGTAAGTTTATCATCAGTTTGGTGTAAATTGGTCATCGATTTTTTGTATATTGTTTTCTAATGAGTAGCCAAACTCTTTTCACTATTTTTCATCCTAAAGAATCCACACTAATAGGGTAAAAGACAATATAAAACAGTTCACAGCGTGGATAAAGTTTTCTGTTCATTGCACTATTTTCTATTATGTATTTATTTTAAATTTTCTGCTACTTGTTTCCTCTGTATCGTAATGTTTTTAATACTAAGTCCATATTTTGAATCGATCCTACTATTTTTTTTCAACTTCAAATGATGAAGATTGATGTAAAAATTATCATAAAAGAAAAAGTTAAAAAAAACGCACAACCTTCAAATTGAAGAACTTTTTCATTGAACTGATGAAATTTGGCATCAATTGAATGAAGAATAATTGATGAACATTTATCAACGATACGATGTATATTTTGAGAAATGCTTCTAAAATAAATTTAAAAGAAATCTAGGCTAATTTGGTGGCAAAAACCTTAACCCATGAAATCGGCCAAGTTTTGGGAATTTACAAATTTACCTGTTTTCCAATGTAGTAAGAAATTTTTATTGTTAATTCAATTCCTGATATTTTCATTTGAATAAATTAAGCTCCATCAAATTATTAAATAATGAAAGTTTTACAAAAATCCAACAACTCTACGAATTCCAAATCTGAATTTAAAAACAAAATCAGTTTTGAACAAAGTTAAATTTCACTATATTCTGTTTTTTTTTTACTCAAAAAATATTTAGGTGAACTAGAGAACCATCCTTCAACAGTCTTTTAGCTGAAGTATGTACCTTTCCAATACGATATAACATGCCAGACTGTCTCGACGAATTCCTGGTGAGATGGTGGGTCAACTTACGGTACCTCGATGCAAAAACTTCAAGACGACCTAATTTAAGGGTTTTCAATAAGAGCGCTACAAAAGTTTTTTTAAATAAAACAAAACCAGTTTTAGATATCAATGAAATTCTTTATTCCTGTGAAAGTACGATCGATGCCATTATGTATGGAACTCGATTTCTTTTGCATGGCCACCACGGGCATGCTTGCAGAAGTCCAGACGCTGAAACCAATTTTCGACGGTTTTCAAGCATAATTCGGCCGATACTGCTGCAATTTCACGTTCGATATTCGTACGAAGTTCATCAATCGCACGACCGAGGCGGCTAATCGACTGGGCCATTTCGTGAGATAACACGTTCACCAAACTTGAATCGGAATAAATTGATTGTGGCATTCGCTGTGTGGCTTGTGGCGCCGTCCTGTTGGAACCACATGTCCTCCAAGTCCATATTATCCAATTGAGGCCAAAAATATTCGGTTATCATTGAACGGTAGCGATTCGCATTCACAGTAATGTGCCGGTCTTGATCATCACGGAAGAAGTACGGCCCAATGACGCCGCCGGACTATAAACCGCACCAAACCGTAATTTTTTCGGGATGCAATGATGACTCATGGAGGATTACGTGTGGATTGCTGTCTGACCAATAACGTATTTACGAAGCCATTCATCCTGAAATGAGCCTCATCGCTGATTGTTGAGGCCTCTTAAAGTTGAGGCCACTGACTCCAAATTTCGGTAGTAAATTTTATTAATTTCGACTCGTTGTTGGCTCGTATATCTTTCCATGATGAAATGGCAAACCTTGCTGATGGGAAATGTTTACTTTTGTAGCGTCTCTGGTGAAAAACCCTTAGTTGTTAGATCACTCATAAATCAAAATATTAGTGAGATATAAAACTCATGTACTCCAAATGGTTCAAAAATAAACCGGGATTGATGAGTAGATACACTAACCGGTCTCAGGGCACGGTTTTACAAACGGCTCCAAAAATTGTGAACATGTTCAAGAAACCTGGTTTAAAACCGTTTGTTTTTTGTTCTAAACCACATTTATAGATTGTGGATTATTAATTATCTGTATTTGGAACCGGTTTCTTAAACCGGAGTTTTCAACTAGTTTTTGAACCCAGGTCTTGAAACTGGTTCGTAAAACTCTTGTTCATTGTGGCAATACCATTGCAGAATTTGCGACGCTGCTTACCACTTTTGACAGTAGGGCAAGTGCTCCATGATAATGACATTTTTAGACTCCCGTGTGAAAACGGCTACAGTGAGAAGCTGTTTGAGTGAATTATCTGAATGGCTTGCCAACACTAATATATCTCAGATTGCTAACAACTATCACTGAATCTCATGTAACTTCTATGGTATTTCTTTTCTGCTTAGAACCAGCAATTTTGATCAACACAGGACAAACGCCAAAGAATAAACATAGATAATAAAACAATAAAATAATAAAATACTAAACCAATAAAATAATAAAATATTGAAATACTAAAAGAATAAAATAATAACATAATATAATAATAAAATTATAAAATAAAATATTAAATTATTAAAAGATGAAAGTCACGGCACTGATGAAAATCTTCTTGTGTATATTTCAAATTATTTTTGTATTTAATTTTTTTATCTGCTGACTGAATATTCGATCGTGTCGTAAAGATGTGGGCACGTTCGTTTTACCATCTTCGTAGATGAACGGTTATTTCTCTGTTTCTGTCAGCCTCTCGTAGTGTTCGTTGGTATAATGAAATATAATCAAACCGGTATCGTTCGTCTTATACAGCGAGTGTTCGTCTTATATAGTGAGTGTGTAAGGAATTACTGAGTTGGAGTATTTTGTGATCCCTATGGCTGGTTGCATTTTATATAAATGTATTTGTTTGTTGGTCTTAATATTGTTATTGGGCTTTACTATATTTTTGTCATATACTCTTTCTTCGGCCTATTCAATTTTTGTTTACTTCTATAAAATGTGTAGTTCTGTAAACTATCTGTAATTCGGTGTAAATGACATTCTGTCTACACGACTATATTTCCGGTAATACAATATTTTACTTTTACTCTATTTCAGGCACATAATAGGTTGCTTTACCGGATTTAAATAAATAAATAAGTGGTTTCCCATTACATCCCATGAAGGGACAAGGGAGAACTTCTCACAATCACTGAGCTGTGCGCTTTCCAGTTTTCATTCACTGATTGGGACCTACAGTTTTATACCGATTCCGAACGGTATTTTGAGAAGCTTTTTCATGGCTCCATATACTCGATAGTGTCGCCGTCACTATGCGAGGTGACCGCCGCCGAAAGAAATTTTAAGGTGGTCAGAGCAGGGTTCGAACCCAGGATCTCATGTACAAGAGCCGCTCACACTTCTTATTGCACCACCGACAGCCCCACCGGATTATCCTCTCCTAAAAAGTTTATCTACAAAAAATTGCCCACATCCATACAAAATTCCTAAGACCTTCTCCTTTTGTATTTGGTGGATGGCTAAAGGCAATTATTGCATACCTGATCAGATCTTACGAATAAGTTGCCATAAACACAAATACTAACACTTTAGGTCAAATTCCTTCTTTCGTAATTGGTGGATTACTAAAGGCAATTATTACATACCTGACCAGAACTTATGAATAAATTGCCGAAAACACAAATACTAACACTTTAGATCAAGCGAAGAATTGTGCCTGCGAAAGAAAGATACAGCTATATCACCCTGTCTTGCATGTCATAGCTGAAATAACACTTAGTGCCTTGGACATAATACTACTCCGGCAAATATCTATGGACGTATAAAAAGACAGCGGCAACTATCGACATCGTCTGAACCACGATATGTAAGAACTGTATCCCGGCATCGACGTAGTTGATCGATTCAAAATAGGGTGATTACGGTGGCTAGGCTATGTCAGTAAAATGAATATGGAGTAAGATCCCACAAGACCCGTTTGATCGTTTATTTTAAAAAGAAACATGTTAAAATTTTTGAGCTAAGAGTTTCCTAAATAACTTGCCGCAATCATCTACAATGAAACGAAGACGACTCTAGCCATTTTATAAAATTTTTATTTTTATCAGACAGGGGGGCTTCTGGCTCTCAGAAAGCCAATTGATATATTTTCTATGACAATATCTTTTCTCTTACATTATACTGTCGGCAGCAAATTACAGCACCGCCATTGATTAGCACTGAAAGAACGATAACATTTTGGAATTTACGGCCATAAAGACGGTCATCGGCGCAAGGATCAAACAATGTCTGGATACACGTGCCAACGCATCCCAATTATATGGCCATTGACCCGGTTTAACAGCGTGTTGGACATCGCTGTTCAGTAGGTCGGATTAGTGGATCCCATATAGCCAATTAACCTTGATCTAATATCTTTTTCCAGCCACGTGTACATTCGTAACAATGTTCACTGAATATATGGAGGATATGCACCAATTCTATCCAGGTGACCGTAAGATTGACGCTTTGAGAACGTTTTGCACAAGTCGAACGCAGATTTTTCTTCAAAAATTTGGTTATGAATTAAATTTGTATCGACTGTTTTCCAAAAATTAGGTAAAAATATTTGAACATACTCAACATTGGAATTATTCGATTATATATAGCATATAATCCAACGTGTCGAACCATTGTCTATAATAACCAAGTACTTTTCTGTGTGTTCCATACTTAGTAAAGTCTTCAACCTATTTCACTATGTGCTAGTTGTAACAGCCTAATATTATGCTAACTTTCTGGTGACTTACAAAAAGATCTAGTTATCTTTACTGATTTAAACGGATATAACTACAGGGTCAGCAGTCAATTAAAATAGGCTGAGTACAGATACTTACTTCTGTGAAACATATTGATACATTAAGTTTACGTCGGGAAAATTATTTTGCCATGTCCAAATTCAACGTGTTTATAAGAAGAGTATATCCCCTTTCCCGTTACTACTTTATAAGGAAACAACATGGGCAAACAAGCATTACTTAGAGTCCTGGGTTTATACCTAGTACTGTCATCATTTTCCATAATCAGCTAAGTCATCCCATTTTATGACAAACTTGCAGCCTCAAAATATGCAAACTTACTGGCGATTTTTTAGAAAGCAGTGATGGTGAGTGCAACGAGGAACAAAATTGGCCCACAGATTCTGTCACGATGGAAAACATCATTTTAATGTTGTTTACTTGAAACATGTGCGGGATCTACAATATATTTAGATAGTCGATTCTTTATATAAACTTATTAGCAAGGCTTCTTTTATTCTGCTGTGCCCAGGTTATACAGGTTATAAATCGAGAAAAGTCTCTTTCCAGGCACTGTAGGCATCTACAGCACTGAATGCCTTGGATTCACACAAAACTCCATAACATTGCATACTTAGCCATTTCTTCAACCTTTTCCATTTTGTTACATTCGATATTCCCTGAAACAATGCAACTATACTGGTTGAATTATAAAAGAAAGATGGTGATGAGAAGCATTTTGGGGAGTAAACGCATAAGCTGTCATGAGGGATAGAGAATTCTTAGTTTTCACTGATACCTTTTACAAAACTACTTTAAGTGTATTTGAGGCCAAAGGTTTTTTTACTAACTCCAAAGGATAATAAGAAAAAACAGAAAAAGGTATCACACACAAGTAAATATCCACATAGAACATTTCATCCTGCGTTTCTAGATCGAGATATGCTTTATGTTCCATCTTGTATATGAACTCATTTGGTTCACTATTTGCTATAAGTTCGTTTGCTTAAATTTTCCATTACATTACCAGTCATGGCATGCAAAACCAGTCATGGCATGCAATTGAATTTCTTTGTAATAACACTAAACGTGACTATTATGTTGTAAATTTATTGAAATTCAAATTGAAAATCGTTTAATTTAAAATTTTAATTGGTAATAATTTCATTATGAACCACAAATACAGATATGGAATATATGAATATGTGAAATCTAAAAATTAGTTATCGGTCGTGGTGTCTTCATACATAGGGCCAGTAGTTACATCAATATCAATTTTAAATAGTTTACTAATCCACAAAAAAAGCACATACACATATATTCCAGTGAATGGTCATACATTCAAAGGATATAAGGACATGTACATACAGTCATAGGCACAGGTACTCGTTGTGTAATTTGTTGTAAATTTAAAGTTAAATGAGTGGACATAATATGTAAATTTTATCTAATGTGTATGTAGTTGTGCAATTTTTGTGTTCTTGTATGGAAATCGGATTTACATTATTTTGCAAATGTATATTTTTTATATTTATATGATTCACAGTGGGAGAAATGTTTGTATTATAAAATGAATTGAATTGAATTGAATTCAATTGAATTGAATTGAATTGAATTAAATTAAATTAAAAAATCGTTGCAGTCACCATGCATTGCAGGCCGTTTGATGCTAGCATCTCCAAATAAGTTGTTGTTGTTGCTGTATTGGTTTTGTGTAAATCTATGTTCATGTCACCTACCAGTATTATGTTTTGTTTACTTGCTATTTTACTGAGTTCTTGTTCTAACTCGAAAATAAATGTATTTATGTTCTGATTTGGTGGGCGATAAACTGGTATGACTGCAATACTTCTGTTGTTTATTTTAATATCTATTTTTGTTATTTCCAAAGATGTTTTGGTAATTTGAATATGCTCATATAGTATGTCTTCTTGTATGTAAATTGCAATTCCTCCTCCTCTGCCTTCTCTGTTTATAAAAATTGCATTGAATCCCACAATTTGGTAAAGTTGGTTTTCTTCGTTTTGAATGTTAGTTTCAGTAAGAATTATAAGCCGTGTTTTATTTGTTATTGGGTATATTTGCGATAATAGAACGTTGAAGTTTTTTCTTAGAGACCGTATGTTCATATGTATGAATGTTAGGGGACTGTTTAGCCAATTTTTATCAATTTCGTCGAAATTGTGTATTGTTTGGTTGGCCAAACACATTTTATAAATTTTTTTTTTACTTTTATTATTAGTTATAATTAAACTTAAAAACCATGAAATAATTCAGTTCAAAAATTCAGTAGTTCACTTTATAATTTTGTAATTTCAGGAAGTGTCTTTGTAGATGCTTGATGGAAATTAAGAGAAGAAAAATAAATTTTGTTGACGTGTAATTAAGGAAAAGTTTCTTGACTTTATTTAACAGTTTTTATACGTAATTAGAAAATTTTTGAGTGTTTTTATTTTTTGTTTTTAAATTGTGCTGGTTATATTTTCTATGTCTGCACTATTTGAAATAATTATTGCCACCGATGTTTCAGTTTTTTTCGCATATATATGACCATTTCGTGTCCACACAAACTTCCAACCACATTCTTTTGATTTTGTTTTGGCCATCCACAAAAGGCGCCTATTGTTCGCAGTAAGTTCATCGTTAATATATATGTATTGATGTGTTGGATTGTTTTTGTCTCCCTTTATGACACTGGTATCGACTTTTCGACTCTTTAACCTTCTCATTAATTCTCTTTTTTTATCCATTGCCGCAAATTGGATTACAACTTTGTTTTTGCTTTTTACTTGGTACGTGCTCACAATATCATTATCGGTTAGTTCAATACCCACCGAGGATGATAATGTTTTTATAATTTGTATGCCATCAGTCTCTTCTTCGTGGACGTTTGTGATCTCAATATTTTTACTTATGGCGTGTTGCTCCAGTTGTTGTAATCGTTTGTCCATTTCAAGCATCTGTTTCTCACGTTGTCTATCCTTGTCTTTGAGTTCATTCACCTCCGCTGTTAAGTTTGATAGTGTTTCGTTGATTTTTTTGAAATTCTTTTCCAGCTCTTCCTTAATCTCTTTACTGGATTCATTGATCTCTTTATTAGATGTGCTCAAAGAGATCACGCTCATTGCAAGTTGTTGCATAGTATCTTTTAGCTCCTTCATATCGGACTTGATCTCAGCAATGTCCGACTGTTGGGAGTTACATTCGCTGCCGTTTGCATTCTTCCTACGTTTATTTTACATGGACTCGTCATCTTCATCTCGCCCATGTTTTTGAAGATTCAGAGGTTCCGCGTAAACAAATTGTTGATAATTATTGTTTGGTGATTTGTTGCGAGGTTTGCAGTGTTGACACTTCCACTCTGTCTTTTTCACGGAACCCATATTATTCCCCGAGCTCTCAGAGAGAACAGTGCATGGTGAAAAATGATATTTTCGGTTGCAATTATAACACTGAACATAATTCAAGTAGGGAATTTGTCGTTTACAAGTGTCACACTCTAGACCGATAGAGCTTATTTCAGGCACCGAAAGTTGATTTTCGTTCATACTCATTTTTTATTTATTTTAAAAGAGATATTTGCTTGTGCAGAAATGCAAGAAAAACACGTCCGTACGCTTTGAATGTTGCAGACTGAATTGAATTGAATTGAATTGAATTGAATTGCATTGAATTGAATTGAATTGAATTGAATTGAATTGAATTGAATTGAATTGAATTGAATTGAATTGAATTGAATTGAATTGAATTGAATTGAATTGAATTGAATTGAATTGAATTGAATTGAATTGAATTGAATTGAATTGAATTGATTTGAATTGAATTGAATTGAATTGAATTGAATTGAATTGAATTGAATTGAATTGAATTGAATTGAATTGAATTGAATTGAATTGAATTGAATTGAATTGAATTGAATTGAATTGAATTGAATTGAATTGAATTGAATTGAATTGAATTGAATTGAATTGAATTGAATTGAATTGAATTGAATTGAATTGAATTGAATTGAATTGAATTGAATTGAATTGAATTGAATTGAATTGAATTGAATTGAATTGAATTGAATTGAATTGAATTGAATTGAATTGAATTGAATTGAATTGAATTGAATTGAATTGAATTGAATTGAATTGAATTGAATTGAATTGAATTGAATTGAATTGAATTGAATTGAATTGAATTGAATTGAATTGAATTGAATTGAAGTGAATTGAAGTGAATTGAATTGAATTGAATTGAATTGAATTGAATTGAATTGAATTGAATTGAATTGAATTGAATTGAATTGAATTGAATTGAATTGAATTGAATTGAATTGAATTGAATTGAATTGAATTGAATTGAATTGAATTGAATTGAATTGAATTGAATTGAATTGAATTGAATTGAATTGAATTGAATTGAATTGAATTGAATTGAATTGAATTGAATTCAATTGAATTGAATTGAATTGAATTGAATTGAATTGAATTCAATTGAATTGAATTGAATTGAATTGAATTGAATTGAATTGAGTTGAATTGAATTGAATTGAATTGAATTGAATTGAATTGAATTGAATTGAATTGAATTGAATTTTTTTTTAAATTTCAGTTGCGTTCATTTCCGGTTTCCCTACATATATCACACTTCCTGTTTCCTTCCTAATCCCGTTATTTTCTAGTTTTGTTAATTGTTTCATTCCCTGCTTTCGGCACGAACTAAATATAAATGTGCTACCCTGCTGAAAGAATCCCCCCAATCCGGCGAGCTGTGCCGCAGCAACACCTATGTGCCGTTTCCGCTTTCCAGGGAAAAAGGGTATATCACATTTGAATTGAATTAAATTGGATTGAATTGAATTGAATTTAGTTGAATTGAATTGAGTTCAATTTAATTGAATTCAATTGAACTTAAGTGAATTGAACTGAATTGAATTAAGTGGAATTGAATTGAATTGAGGTGCATTGAATTGAATTGGACTGCATTACATTGTATTGAATATATCTGAATTTGAATTGTTTTGACGCAGTTGTAGTGAGTTTTTACACTGATAATTTAAGATGTCCAGAAATTGTTGGAAGGTCTTGAAAGTATAAATCTGCTCCAACTCAGATTTTCTAATATGATTTTTATTAATATTGTGGTGATTGGGTTTTCTTGATTTCTATTACATTTTGTGAGAATGAAGCAGTGTATTATTGGGTTTATGCTTCACTGTGAGCAAACACACCACTGAAATTTCCAAGAGATAAACACAAATTCTGTGAAAAATTGCTGTGGCTTTCTAATTTCTAATTGACTTACATGCATGAATTTGAAAATATGGTTTTTTAATGGATGTCCCGAATGAACGTAACATATAGATTTATAAACTTCAACTTTTCGCCCACTGTGACAGTCATGTGTTTGCGCCTTTGTATACTTTGCTATATTTTCGTGGCGTTTTTATACAGGAAACTCTTAATTTAGTTTAAATATTGAAATGGGCACAATCGTTAACCAAAAGGCCCATTGAGTGCGATTCCAGTGAACGCAGATATACAATTGCAAAATGTATTTGATTATTAATACCCAGAAGTACGGGCGGTAAAAGGAAATCCGTCAATTTCCATCCATTGGGAGAATGAATTTTCAATTTTAATCCTTTATTATAAAGCAAAACCTTAGTAAATAAACAAATAGGAAATGACTGGTGATGGCCAACAATATAAATCGGAAAATAATTATGAATTATTTATGAACAATGAAAATATGAAATATGGAAAATGTATATTAATAAATACACGAAATTACTTAAGCAGATGGAATATTTCATGTGGCCATCATATATAAATTTTTTGCTACAAATCCATGCATTTCATTTAAGTATTAACACCCATGATTAAACAGGCGGAACTCAATCTTAATATCCTTTGGTTTTGCTGACAGTATCCTATCAATCTTGCCTCGTCTTTGTTTGGCATTTAGAAGGTGTAGGTGTTTCTTGTGTCGATGATCCTTTAGGCCTTTAAGTCTTGACCACCTGTTTGTTTTCGTGCTTTATTGTCAGGCAATTTGTTGAGGTATCAAGACAGTGAGCAGTAGTTTCGAGTTGATGCCTTTTGATAAAGGTGGAGGTTACGTATTCGAACGTGTTATGGTGTCGAGTTCAATATTGATCCGGTTGTAAAACGACAGAGCATTTACATTTTGCACGGCGTTTAGAGAGTGAAATGATGAATGGCCCAAGGCTAAGAAGTCGTGAGAATGAAAATTTGAAAAATTTTCCATGAGAGTCAAAACAGTAGCGGTAACATATTTATAACAAGTGGGTGGTATGTATGTATTGATTTCATCTGTGGCAAACCTTAAGAGGAATAAAGAATAACCAATTTCGTACACGCAAAGAAAAATGTGGTTTTCCACAAAAGGGAATTTGAGACAATTAGAAAATGATGGCGGCAAACGAACATTTATGTTCATGAGTCATGGGAAACAAGTGGCCCAGCTTTAAGCACGTTTTTAGACGTCTTTTCTATTGTATAGGCGGTGTTGCACCCATGATTACATTTTTAATATGATTGAGCAAAAATAAATATCATGTAAATTTCGCTGAAAAGTATTTATTTCGGATGGGTGTGTACCTAACCCTTGTAATAGAGGTAGTTTTTGTATTTTAAACACAAATTTCTTTTAGTACTTAGAATTCCCGTGAAATGGCTTTAAGTACAGGCAACCCGCTCGTCTATCCTTTGATCTATAACATGCATTCGCGAAGACCAATACCATACCATTTTACTCTTCACACACGTTGCAACTGGTTGTACAACCTTTTAACATTTATACGTAAAATGTATCAATTTTTTCTCTAGGTTGTATCAACTGTCGTAACGTGTGTAGCCAGCATTAGAATTTACTTGATTGCTTTTGTTGAAGGAAGTTGTGTGTGTATAGAGTTGTTTTTTTTTATACATGTTAACAAACGTTATCTGTATTTGCCGTAAAAGTAAATCAAAAAAATCGGGGCTAAATGTAAATTTGTTTACATTGTACACATACAACATTTGCGATAAACAGTCTTTATTTCGGGAGAATACGTAACAATTAAATACGTTTGTGCCAAACGACCACCAAACGTTTTTCTTTCTTTGAGTGTATTATTACAAAAAGTATTGCATAGCATCAGGAGATACGAAAAATTATTGCATACCCAAAAATAACGCTTAGCAAATCCAATGCATTGCCTACCTCAATGGGGAATGCGGGATCAATAAAATGTGTTTTGTCGACACTATGCGTTATCCAGGGTATCACTAAATTTTATATATGGAGTACTAAAGCGTAAACGCATAACTTTACCTTTACTAAAAATCTTAACACTTCTAGATGCACCCATCTGGAATTAAGCATTAGCTAGTACTGTGGTGGAGTTCAACGGATCAGGTTTCAAAGTCGTAGCGTATGCTGACGATCTGGTAATTGTAGTACAGGAAAATTACTCCTCAGCACGCAGAGATATGTTACAGAGCCTCATCAGTAGACTTTATAAGTGGGCAACGGAAAATGGGTTGAGAGTAAATCCATAGAAACCCGGGCTCGTACACTTTACCAGGAATCAGAAGGTTACGTATTTTGTTTGTATGTGGTATGGAAACATGCCTGAAGGATAATGCAAAATACCAACGTAAGATTCTGGCAAACTCTAGATACTCAGCAGCAAACCTAACAGTAGTGATACAATCAGCAAAACCACAGTGACTTTATATTCCTATAAAAACTTCATTGGAGGTCGGTGAACCTTATCATTGAAAACAGTTTATTGCATATCTACAACAGTTGTTCGCCCGATATTATTTAACGGCAACATCGTTTGGTGGTGGGTGAAAGATAAACCAACTTAATTTAGTCTGTTGAAAAAGGTTCAGAGAATGGCAATGATGCATACAAACAGCATGTCTTTTGCACAACACCTACCAAGAATTTGGGTGATATCTTTCGTCTGCTACCATTAGATTTGCTGGTCAGGCAAATGGCGTCATCGACAGTCATCCGTCTAACACTTTCATCAATATGGATCAGCACTCCCTATAGTCACGATACAATTTTAAATAATCTGCGGCAATTCACGTTAGAAGTGGATTACAAAACAGCAAAACCTACCCTCGGCAGAAATTTCTCTGCTCATATCCCATAGAGATAGGACTCGAAGTTACATATACCAGGTTATACAAAGTGTTTATGTTTCTAGACTGATGGCTCCAAACTCGATCGCAATATATAGGTTTGGAGACGATTTTAAAGAGCTGGGTCTACTAGACCTTGCACAGTGGTTTCCAGCCCATTGTAGTACCTATCAGGCGGAGGGCATGACTATCGACGACGCTGCACTGTGGGTGGGACCTAACGTGAACACCAACAGCGGTATCAATAACTATTCCTACAGCCAGGATGCAATAAAATCTCTGCAATTTGTATCCCTGACATAAAAAAAAACCTCAGCGCATCTCTAAATAAGATGGCCAAGCAGTCTGATATCCACATTGTATGGGTCATAGCAAAATTGACCTGGCAAGATTAGGAACAACCTCACTTGTTCTACTGGAAATGGGGTATTTGGGTATGGCCCTTTCTACATACAAGCTTATGTTTAACGCCGAAGCATTCAGACATCCGCAGGTAAGGCCAAGTAAGACCAAGAAAAATCTTGATATCCATACACGTAAAGAAAAAAACGTGTATTGCTCGGTTGCCGCAACAATACTTTGATTGATTTGTATTAATTTATTAATCGCCACCGTTCATGTAGTTCTCCCAAATAAACTTATATGTCGCAAATGTGTATCATGTTGTTGCAAACGACTTCTCGTTTGCATCAAACGCGTACAAAATTACGTTTGGCGCAAATTTAAAAAAGTGTGCGATAATTGAAATTAGCCATTTTTCTAATGAGGTTAATCTCATTCTCTCTCATTGTGTCGACTCTATACACAGTCTTATCCACTCGTTTGGCATACACACTCACGCAATACACATAAAAGTGATCACACACTCTAATGCTTCTACCTTGTCAATATATCTTGGATGGACAATTGACGCGTTGTAGTTTGCTGCGCTTTTAGACAGACGTGTAAATAGACAGTGAAATAATAGACAAAAATTCTATTTTTTTTTAAAACAAACTTTATGGGTAAACACAAAGTCATAAAAGTTGGAAATTTATACAAAAGAGAGCTTATGGAAAACATAAATAAAAGTTTTAGTTACAACCTGCTGTAACCGAAAGAACAGTTGGTGGAACCGTTTTTCGTTTCTCGCAAACGTCTTTTTCAGCACATATTTTCCATAACTCGTTTGCTGCAACCATTTTTCGGTTCTCCCAAACGAAATGACATGTATGGATTAACAGAAGTTCGTTTCTCCCAACTACAGTCCCCAAACGAACTTCAGTTGTCTGAGATTTCGTTTGAGAGGAACGAGTTTTTTATTTGCGTGTAGATAGATAGTATGTCTCCACGCTAGTAGCTGTTTGATTAACAAACACGCGTCCAGACTTAGAATCTCATTAAATAATTACTATTGAACCGGGAAGAGGAGGTCAAATATATCATATGCGCCTAACCCACCTTAAGTGTGAGTTGGAAACAATATTTTGGGTTTAGCTTCTTTTTGGATCTAACGTACATCTAGTGAATTAAGTTGAATGACCTTATAATATTTTTGGGACCACTAACTGGTTTGTCAGGAACTAATAAACCTCTCTTATTTAAACCCATCTAGAAACAGCAGGATGGGGTATCATATAGTTTGAACGCCCCGCCCCGTAGATGCACCGAGTCAATTTACACGTTCAACAATGTGGACAGATCCATGACGCCCCGTGGTATCACAATGGTCCATATTGGACTAAGTGTGCCAATAGCCCTCCGAAACAGAAATCAACCTGCTATAGATAACGATATGAACTACAAACTGTAATACTTATATCCCAACGTAAAGTAGTTATATCAAAAAAAATAAAGCGATTGAGCAGGTCATGTCTGTAGAATAAATAAAGCTGAACCAGCCCTAAAAGTAGTCTAAGGCGTATTCGAATGGAACCAATGAATAGGACGACCAATTATATGCTCAGAAAATCAGGTGAATGAATCACAGCGGAAGCTTGGTACACCAACTAGAGAGAAAATTTTAGCTATCGGACTGGGTGGAGTGAAATTTTAAATTTTTTGTATAAAGCCAATGACGTGAAATGGTTGTAAATGACAAATAAAAATGCGGAAATTTGTGAATAATAGTTAGAATTTCATTTATGTTGGAAATATCACTGCATACCTTAAGGAGATAATCATTTCAAATTTCCGATGTGATATTACTAAATCCCTATTAATAGAACAATTAAAGTATTTATATAGAGAGTATTGCATACGGCAAAGGTATACCGAAACTTATTACATACCGAACAGAAATACTGCATGACGACTTTACTCACCTCATAGGGTATTTCTTAGCAAATATTTCCCTTTTCCAGCTTATCTTGCACACCAAAATGCAGGACGATACGTATTTTGCTAATAAATAGGAATACACATAATTTAATGTCGTCATACTTCATCAAATTTATTAATTCCTTCATCAATTTGATCAAATGTTTCCTCATTCATGAAGAACATTACATCAATGTTTTATCCATATTTCACAACGACAACGTTACATTACGATTTTGTAAATTTTTCATCAATTTGATGTAAGTTTGTCATCAAGTTGAAGAAAATTGTTCACCATTTTGATGTATATTGTTAATCAACTTGATGAACATTTTCCTCAAATATATGTGGGGTTGTCATCAATTTGATGTAAGTTTGCCATCAATTTAATGTAAATTGGTTATCATTTTCATGTAAATTGTTTGTTAATGTGTAGCCAAACTCTTTGGACCATTTTTCATTGTACAAAATTCAAATTAATAGGGTACTCGTATAAGACCACAAAGATAATGCTCATAGCGTGGATATTGTTCTCTGTCCATTGCACTATTTCCTATTATGTATGTATTTATTTTTAATTTTATTTTTTAATACCTAACGTCCAAATTTTGAATCGATCCCACTGCTTATATTATGAAGATTGATGTAAAAAATTACATCAATTCAATGAAACTGAAAATGGTGAATAAAATGGTGAATAAACTGAAGAATCTTTTCATTCAGTTGATGAAATTTGTCATAATTTCAATGAAAAACAATTGATGATCATGTATCATCGTTTTGATGTAAAGATTCTTGTTCAGTGTAGATATATATATATAATATATATATACGGTGGTGCTATTTTGAGTGTGCAATACCTTTGACAACGTTCTTGCAAGACGTTCCCAACGTGGGTTCAATTCAGACACTATCAAATAATTAGCCATGCAAAATCGTCTCAAAATACGGTTCCGTGTCGGTGTATAAACTGTAGGTCCCAGTCAGTGATAGTAAAATCTTGAAAAGGCACAGCTCCCTGATTATTGCGAGAAGCTCTTTCCTATCCGGCTCACTGATTGTTGCGAGAAGCTCTTTCCTATCCGGCCGTGGGATTTAATAGGAAAAAATATATTTATTTATATACATACATACATATCTTACAAAAATATCGTAAAATACTATTACATTTTCAAACTGAGTATCATTGCATATCTTAAGGAAATACAAGTGTTAAATTTACCTAATTTATTTAGTAGTAACAATAGTTTGTACTTATTTGTAGCATGCTCCAACTTGAGTAACTTCCAACAAATACTGCATACTTACCGGCTAAAAGGGTTGTGTCTTGGCTACTAGTTAACAGAAGCTTTTTGACAATTGTAAACATGACAATGTAGACTATGTAGCAAATGTTAACAACATTCAATTATAAGCTTGAATTTAAATGTTAATATAAAACAATTAAAAAAATATTTGTTTAAGCCAAATATATAAACATCAGCATCCTTTTCGTCCTTCTACCTATAAAATGTTACAAATGTTACAACTATGAAACTATTTTTCTAATTTTTTTTCTTTACATTTTTATGGTACATGGTAAGACTGTTTTTAATTATTTTAAGATATTGTTTAGCTTAACTTAAGTGAAACACTGTTTATATTTGAGTCTGCTTAAATTCTGTTGGGTTTTCTACAGTGTCCCATGTTAACTACAGAATGCGATAAAGCTTAACAGGAAAGCTTTTGTTTAGAAAGCTTTAATGTTTCTCTATATAGAGCTAAGAACTTTGTCATGTAAAATAAAGTTTAGTTTTTATCCTTGAATTATTTGTCTCTTTTGTCTCTCTCTCCCCCAGACCTTTCTCGCAATATTGTAGAAAATAAGTGCGCATGTCCGAAACTATGGTAAGCAGCCCTGTTTAAGGACCATAAAAAATAAACCCAACTAGAGAGTTATGAATTATGCTGCCATTTTTATAGCAACATAAAAATGAGGACATGAGCTAAATAAATATGCAACATAATTTTGTTGGGCTAAGAAGCGAGACAGAAAACAGGGTGAGCGTTGAAATGATGTCAAAGGTAATAACAAGGATTATAAACCTTTAAGGTGTTTGGTATAACTTTAGGCGCTATTAGATGGTTAAAGTTACATTAAGGTTTCATGCAAATAAAGTGTTTTGAAAATTTTACTAGTTGTAGCACAATTTAGGGATTTAAACGAAACATTCTTAAAATTACTTATATGATATGCATATTAATGTCATATCACGATTTACTTAAGGAACGTAATGCATGTTAATTTTTGGAAGAATTTTATGTATTTAGTTTTTAATTTGATGAATAAAACAATGGTTAAAAAATCAATGTTTAATGGTTTAAAAATTAAATGGTGTTTTCAAAGAGAAGTTCTTACAATAATGGTGACTCTTTCAACTTTCGGCTACATCGGAGAATTTAAACTACTGTGCTGGGCCTTTCTAGTACTGTAGTGAAAAAAGATTGGCATAGAACTGACTAGCTAAGCGTATTAAGTTGTGCAGTATATCATGTCGATGGCTATAGAATGTGTTGGGCTCTTCGAGAAATATAATTGTCTACATATTTCGTTGCAGATAGGCCCAAGCAGTTTGTAATAGTGTATTACTTTGCAAGAGTGAGGTTTTTCCAAGATATTTTATTATTTAAATTTTAAATTTAAAATAGTGACTCGTCCTATTTACTAGCTGAAAGAATACCGCCCAATTCCGGCTGAGCACGGCTGGTTACATAGATATCATATCTCCGAAGAAATAAACCATGAAAGACTCTATATAAATACCACTTTATTCAATTTGCATAATATGCCGCCTAAAAATATGCAATAAAATAAGTGGTTTATAATCGAATAAAATAAGCTATGCCGCAATTGAACCAATTGGTGTTACATTACCATTAGGGTGAGAAATGTTAAAAAATTGGATGTTATAAATAAGTGTATCTAGTTATCGGTTATATATCATCGCCCGAATTTTGATTTGTCGTATACGCCAAATTCCCGTTTTGAGAAAAATGAGTTCAAAATTTTCGCTCAGCCTTAAAAACTGATAACCATCGGGCTTATAAGGCAAAAGCAATACTCTATATCTCAGAAAAATTTGACTGTTTCTCGTTCCAAATCCGTTTCTTACTCCAAATCGTAAAAATGGCGTATACGGCAAATCAAGATTCAGGCTACGATATTACAATCAGAGATAATAAACCCCCAAACCCTCAAAATAAATTTGAATTTACATGACATACAACCTAAAGGTAGGCATCGAAATATTCAATAATATTATATAATAATCTATTTCACCACTCATCCAATTGGTCTTACAGTGCCTTTAGGGTCAGATAATTAAAATATGAAAATAAATATATAACTAGGTGTATCATTTACCTACTAAAGCGAGAGATCATAAGCCTAAAAGTGGGCAACGCCATATATGACGCGGCTGTCATGCGGCAAATATTACATTGCTGTACATTGTACAAGTTAATGTCTTATTTTAGGCTTTAAAAAGCGTTTGGAAAGTAAGAATAATAAAATTGACATTGACAATACTTTTCTTCTTCTGGCAACATCTAGACTTGTTAGATCAAGACTGAGGTGATAAATATTGACCCTCTGAATACCTTTACTGAATTAAGCCCACCCCAAACTAATACGACTGCCTTGCCGGAATGGCATAGCTCCCACTCGCAATGTATTTTTTGCTGTTACAATAACACAAGTCATTGCGATATAGATATGACACAATTCCCGCTCGATAGCCGCGTTGTCCTGGAACATGCTTTGACTAGGGGTTTCATCAGAATTAATTCTTAAATTCATTTTCCTACATGAAATTTGGTTTTTTTGTTTCAACTTTTTCACCCTGTAATTTTAGGGTGTGATTATAGCATAACAAATGACCGGGAAATTGTAAGGGTTACTTTTCTTCTTTAGATAACATGGACAGAGAGCTACAGAGAGCAAAATATAACAAGAGCAATAGCTCGCATTCGGACGGAAAAACCTAGGCGGCAATTGTTGTGGTGCAAAACCAAAACATCAGGTAGGAGTATAAGACTGACATAAATCAAAACATGTGAGGACTGTAAAAGCTTTGCTTCTATTTCCTATACAAATTAACTCTCATTGTCCTTACAAGAGAGACAATGCAAGAGAGAGATAGAGAGAGTGAATGAACGAGCTTTGAGTAAATTATAATATATGCTATATTTTTCTCTGCAGGAGTGGTATGTTGATAAATTTTAGCCGCCATGGATCCCAGTGCTTTACAAAACATGGATCGGGACGCATTAAAGAAACAAATCGAAAATATGAAATATCAGGCCTCCATGGAGAGATGGCCGCTATCTAAAAGCATTGCAGAGTGAGTAGTAATTAAAAAAATCACAAGGAAAAAGAAAAATTAATCAAATCTTAAACAACAGAGACTGAAAATTATTAATAATTTTAAGATAATGTGCACAAAGTTTAATTATTTGTGAAGAACTTGTAAAACAGCTCTAAAGTATGCAACATAATTGGGTTTTGTGTGAACACCTAAATGTAGACTATAAATATTGTGCTATTTTCGGTGAAAAGTGTCTGAAACCCGCCCAAAAATAAACACAAGGATGAACCATAAAAAAAAACACTCCTGTCTGGCCTTAGTTGGATTACGTTTTCGTAGATTCTTTTTAGCTTTCGGAATCCCCGAAAACAATATTAGAGTGAATGAACCAAAACTTACGGATTTTATAATAAAATTACAAAAAAATTAATTCAAAAACAAAGAAAATTTCTTGATGTGTTTGCGTGTGTAAGTGAAATAGTGAGAGAGAATGTTTTTGCATGCGTATGTATGAGTGACTGTGTCTAAGTTATTAAAGTGTTTGATGGTTTTGGTTGTCGAAGTCTGGGGGGTGGTATACGGATGAAGTTTGGGGTGGTAGTGCCTGCCATTGTTTTGCCCATATTTTTGTGCTGCTCTGTTCGTCTCTGTCCATATTAAGACCCTTGAATAACAAAATAAAATAAATATAAACAATAAGGCAAACATATTATTCTTTCTATCGCCCCTTCCCAGTAAGGAAACAATGTGACGTTGGGGTTCATATTGAGGTGTTTCCTGTATTTGTTTTTGTTTAAGAAGCACCAACAATACTAAAAATGCACAAAAAGCGTTAAGAATATTAATATTAAATGTTTGAAAAATTAATGAATCCCACCCAGTGTCACAAAGAGAGCAAGCACTGTAGTTAGAAAACTTTGTGAATATTTACGTCATGAAAAATTAAAGACATTTGGAATTGCTAAGGGAGTAATAAAGTTGTAGTCCCTTAATGAAATAGTTGTGCTTCTCGAAAGGGAAATGTTTCCAAATTGGTCAGTAAAGTTATCCCTTTTGATGGGCAAAGTAATGCGGCAATGTGAGCCAAAGTCTAGGAATATTAAATTGCTTCAAAATTTCAGTAAATATATGAAAAATTTAAAAAAAAATCATATCGTATCCGAAAGATTAAATTTTCAGAATGATCCGAAAAATATCACAAAGTTGAGTAATAATAGAGCGCGACATAACATGTTTTCATTTATCCCAGAAATGCTTTACCGACTAATTGAAAATGTGTACATGGAATTATATGTTTGAACTTCAAGCCACCCTAAATTCCAGACTTAAGTTCTTAAACTAAATTATAAAATTTCACACATTGGTTCGTGTTTTGATGCTAGTTAGTTAGTTCGAAAAAGATGGGTACGATAGAGAGGTGATTCAACAAGAAAACTCTCTGATAGATCGTAGACATACACTTAAACCGCTGATTCGACCAATTGTGCGTTCTCAATTTGCACCACTAATTCATTAAATTCTCACAGGAATTCCGTGCTATGCATGAAGTTCCACAAGATGTTCCACTCTATTCCCATAAGATTGCTTATGTAAGGTATTGTACTTTCCGAGAGGTACCTGAATCTGGCTTGTGTGAAAGCCGGGCATCTCATCTTACTCCCTGCACGCTCCGCACTTAGTATTTGACACTTGTCCAAAACGGTATATGTACAATCGTTAATCGTGCCCCATTAAGACTCCCATCATTTTACTTATAACAGACTTTCCCAGTTTCAGCAAGCCTTTAGTTTTCAATATATTTCATGTTGATTATTTTATGGGATTAACTGCTGTACTTTGTACAAATTATTGCCTAATTTTAGGCTTTAAAAATAGTTTTAACAAAATAGCAATTAATTGATATTGGAAGAAAAATTGTACTTATCTCTTCTGGCAAGATTAAGACTAGTTAGATCAAGACTGAGGTGACAGAAATTGAGTCTTAGAATAATTTCACTCAATTAAGACCACCCCAAACCAATGCGGTCAGTCGCCGTCGGTGGTGCAATGGGTAGTGTGCGCGGCTCTTGTACATGAGAGCGTGGGATAGATCCCTGCTCATTCCACCTTACATTTCTTAAGACTACGGTCACCTAGCTTAGTGTTGGAGACACTATCGAGTACTTAGCCATGAAAAAGCTTCTCAAAATACCGTTCGGAACCGGTGTAAAACTGTAGGTCCCAATAAAAAAAAATAAATGGTTTCCCATTACATCCCATAAAGGAATCGGGGAAAACTTCCCACAACCAGTGAGCTGTGCGCGTTCTAGTTTTATACTCACTGATTAGGACCTACAGTTTTACACCGGTTCCGAACGGAGAAGCATTTTCATGGCTAAATACTCGATAGTGTCGACGTCACTATGCGAGGTGACCGCCGTCGAAAGAAATTTTAAGGTGGTCAGAGCAGGGATCGAACCCAGGATCTCAAGTACAAGAGGCGCGCACACTACCCATTGCACCACCGACGGCCACGTACGTCCCAGTCAGTGAGTGTAAAACTAGAACGCGCACATCTCACAGATTCTGAGAAGCTCTCTTCAATCCATTCATGGGATGTTATGGGACATATTTTTTTAACCAATGCGGTGCTGGTAATCACAGCTTATAACTGAAGGAAACAAAATTATTTAAATTTTGTATTAAAAAAATCAATTTATGAATTAATTCTGCTGAAACCCCTGTTTAAAGCAAATTTCAGCAAGTTTTTTTTTAACCAATATAGGCCGTTTGTCATCCGGCAACTGTTTCCTGATTCCACAGGGATTCGGGGGCCGATTCGGATTATTGGCCCAACTCAGCCTTCATCGCCCCGGAAGGTTTCGCACGCTCCAGGCTCACCGTATGAAGTTTTCTGGCGTTTGTTGCCAGAATGTGTGCGCGGACATTGCCGATAGCACTACTATGGTCCGGTACCTAGATGATGTGAAGTCTACCGTGTGTGGAATAATCTTTAAACATATTTTTGCAGTCAAGGACCATTCTAGATTTGATAATTTCCGATGATATTGCCTTAATTGTCATCTGGCTATGCATGAAGATATTCACGGTCGTAGGGCTCATAGTGTTGTCGCACCATTTCATACATTCCGTAATGGACCGAAGCTTCGCTTGAAAGTTAGTATTGTGATCCAGGAGGCGTAGGTAGGTTTTGGACGCCAGATTTCAATAAAAAATCCTGGACCTATTCTTTCCACTAGCTTTAGACCATCCGCATAACAGCGGGTTTCAATTGGTATTTGCTCCAGTGTCCTATCCTTCCGAGCGGTTATAGATGGTGTTATAGTCGCGGAATTCGCCTTAATGGATATTTATTTAATGTTACGGATATTCACTTTTATCTTGCGTTTAAGCGGCCAAGGCCTCCATTCTTCGCTGGTGTTTCGACTTGTGTTCCCTGTTGATTCATTCACATATCGCCTGTAGACGTCTTGACACAAGGTCAGCCTCGCATTTGACCCTGATCTCCATTGGTAGGACATATAAAACGATCTTCATACCACTTGTCGCATCCTGAAAATTTTTTCGTTTTTTCTTGTTTGGATGCAAATAGAATGTGTTTGTAGCTTGTCGAAAAAATAGTATACTTGTGTCCAACCACATTGTGTTTGCTCGTCGATATAACATGTTTGAGCCGCAATGATTAATAGGTTATAATATATGTGTCTGTGTCTTTTATTCCATACGGGCTTTCAGAGGTTCAAGGCTAACTACGGCCATACGGGCAAAAAAAAATTCGTTATTTGAATGAAATCGAATACGGCCAAAGAAAACTGATTTGTATTATAAACAGTTGTATCGAAGAATTTAGTGGCCTGTCCGCTTTAAAATTTAAACAAAAATAAATATTTTTAATGAAAAATTTTCAAGTGGGCCTTCAAATCTGCCGCAAAGAACGGGATGTGATACTCAACAGCGCTGTTGACAATATCTCGAAATTATACACTATACAATTATACGCTTATACAAATTATACAGATAAATTACGTTCCACACAAACGAAATGTTAGTTTTATTTGCCGTAAACGAATATTAATGCTTAATTCATTTTAATTGTATGGTCGGTATAGCATTTTTTGAGATTTTAAAAATGATAGGTAAAAAAGGATTAAGTAAATAAACTTATTTACCACAAACGAATTTATGTTTATGAGAAACGAAACCCGTACATGGAGGTATCACATACGACTGAAAACAGAAGCCAAGTTAGAGCCCCATGAAGTCAAACACTACTTAATTTTATATATGTATCGTGACCTGAGAACTGCAAGGTTCTAACTGACATTTATTAATAAATTAATCTGCCTATCCCATTGTACTAAATTGTGGATGTTCTTTTGACCAATGATACGAGTATCGCCCACAAATATATCTCTTACTCTTTACTAGATATTTATTGCAACAAATTTCTAACTTCATGTTTTTCTATGATAATTTGGTTAACAAAGTTCATTCAATCCTATTTTTCTCAAAACATACCTTGGTGCACTTGGAACTTTGTTGTTCTAAGATCGCGATATGTTTACAGTATTTTTTTCGATTTATATATATGTACATTTTTATATCAATTTTATTTATATAAATTTAAAAAAAAATATAAAATTAGTTAATGTATGAGAATAAATTAATCTTATTTCCACATTACATCCCATGGATGGACGGAGGAAAGCTTCTCTCAATCAAAACTTCCGGAACTCTTTTCTAAAACTTGACAATCGAGTTGACAATCAACGAATTAAATGTCAGTTGGTCAGAGAAGGCATCGAACCCACGGTCTGATGTACAGGTGGCCCAAATACTAGTATCTTTATAAAAATTAAACACAATGACATAATAAACATAATATATTTTGGTATATTATGGCTTTATTAGAAATAATAAATATTCCCCATATTTATGGAACACGCAAATGCATTCGAGCCCACAAAAGTATGCAATGCATTGTGAACGATAAATCTCCCATATATATGCTACATAATTTCAGTACAAAAATTTACACAAGTTTTACATTCAATAATAAATGAATTCAATTCTGGAGTAAAAGATTGGGACAATTTTTAAATTTCCAAAAAATATTAAATAATTCAGCCGTTTCTAAACGGATTGACAGATAAAGAGATTGAAGCATTGGTATTTTGTGGCGCACTTGTTTAATATTTGAAGCTTTTAGTACTAATCATAGTTGGTACAATTTGTATCGGGGCTATTTCAAAACATAGCCCGATATGACCCAATTTCTAATTTACCGTTGAAATCGGTTAGTATTTAAAACCTATAGAGCCGATGGCATACAATTTTGGAGGCAGATTTGTATATAGGCTATATAACAAAATATATAAAACTATATAAAAACATGGACCGACATTGGTCATTCTCAATAGCTTTTCTAAAGCTTTTTCGTGACTATTTACTCAATAACATCACCGTTAATAAGCGAGGTGACCCTAAACGAAATAAATTTTAGTTGGTCATACCAGGCATCGAACCCTCTTTCTAATTTACGGGTGGTCCAAATACAAGTATATTTATAAAAATTAAATTAAATTAACTAAACTCTAATTATTTTCGAATATTATGGCTTTATTAGAAAAAATCAATGAGTGTTTTAACTCACGGGCGATGTGCTAACACCTTTTTGTTACACGGTACTTGTTTGATTTCTAAGAACACATTAGTAAATGTTACATTGGAAAATAAAAAAAAGAATAGTTTTTGTGCCGAAGGCTCTTTTGCTATTGCACTTTCTTTTTTGTTACATCTGCTTTAACATTAATTGTAATATTGTTAAAATAAATCAAGCAATATTTAGCTCACTGAAATAATTGTTATTGTTATATCATAAACAAAGCGACGACAGAAAGTATTGAATAGTATAAACAACTGGTGGAAGCACTAGCCCAGCTGATTTGAACTTTTTTCTGGAGTGAGTTTTTCTCTTATGTCAAAGTTTTCTCTTATGTCAAAGTTTGTTTACTTTTGTTTGTATACAACCGCCGTTCGCCTACAATTGCTGTTTTTTAAATGTTTCTCCGTAAAAATCACATGGAAACGATTTAATTGTTATACTTATCCACCTTCAAAATATCAAATTAAAAACACGCATTTTGTAAATGGCACTTTTCCAGTTTTGTACATTTTTCATTATTTTTCAATCAGCTGGGTTGACACAATACAGGCATCGAGCAAAAACAAAATGCCTTGTTTTTGGCTTGTTGTATTTGTTGTCGTACTACATCTACTATTATATTTCTACCGTGAATAGTATAGAGAACTTATTGCACTCTTTTTCCGTCTGAGTAAAGTAGCATAAACGAGTCTTATTCTCTTTATAGAATATTTCAATATAAATGCACCATTTCGGCAATGTTATTACATAAAACAATACAAAAAGCAAAAATGTTTCAAAATGCATCAATGTTTCACATCAAAATTATGAATGGACCAAGTTATGCCAAAAAAACGACATTCGCCAGATGTTGCCAGTGCTTTTGTGTCATGCAATTCGTTCCATAAGTTCTCTATACTATTCAGAATCCTTGGGTAACGACCACCTGATTGTTTGTTCGCTGCCGCTTCATCAATACCATCATACTTATTTTTATTTGTACATCAACCAAGTATATGATGCTAACGCTGTGTGTTGTTTGCATGTGTTCACTTTGATAGATTGCCCTAGCCGTGCCTATAGATGTTAACATATCCATAAAAATATTTATGGAAAATGATTTCATTCATGTGGCTGCCGCTGATGGCCTCGCGGTAGTTCGTCCTCTCAGTCCAATTTTCTAAGACTTTGTTGAAGGTTTCTGGTTCTGTTCTACGAATGACTGAGACAATGTTACCCTTAAGGGTGTGGATCGTTTCAGGATTTTTAGCATAGCATTGGTATTTTTACAGGAAAATTCTAAAGGGGTCACATCGCAGCTCCGAGGCTCCCAATTCACATCACCAAGTTAACACGATTACCGAACTTTGTGCACAAAAGATCGATTGTTTGATGAGCTGAATGACTTTATATCTTCCATTTCATCCAATAAAAAGTCCGCAATCATGGCTCTGTATCGCTGGCCGTCATCTGAAACGGTGATTCCAGCAACATTTTGGAAAAAATGGGCCAATGATGCCACCACTCCAAAATCCATACCAAACTGTCGCATTCTGTAGATGAATTGGCTTCTGGGCAATGACGTGTGGAGTTTTTGATCCTCAGATGCGGCAATTTTGTTTTGTTGACGTAGCCGCGGAGATGAAAATTCGCCTTGTCAAAAACGGTGATTTTTCGGCCAAATACGAAGACAAATGCTCAAACTAAGGAGATGTAGCAAAGTGGATAATCATTTGCCTTCAATTGCTGAATCAATTGGACTTTGTAAGCGAATAATCCGAGATCTTTGTGCAAAAGTCCCATAATGATGGGGGGTGAAATGCCGAGATGTTTAGATCGCTGGCGAGGCGCTGTTCTTGGATTGAGTTGCACACTTTTGGACACAGCAGCCATATTATCGTCGGTACGCACTATGAGGAAGAGTAAGCGAGTGCTCCACTATCAAGCCAGTTTCACGAACTTTTTGCACAAATTTGCGCACAATAAGCGCGGTGGGTGCCCTATTACGGCCACGACCTTTTTCAATAAACTCAAAGTTTGGGCAATACAGCTCTCTCTTTGAAAATAAAATTTTGCAATATTTCCCAAAGGAATTGTAGATGCTGTTGGTTTTCGGAAATTGATAAATTGGTATCAAAAAAAATTGGCCGCTGTTTTATTAATGGGACTATTACCAAACTTACAAAAACTAAAGCAAGTTGAAAATTTAAATTAGTTTAAACCTTAAAGTATGCACCATAATATATGATGCAAGAATTAAATAATGTTTGTGAAATAAATTTTAAATATATGAAAGTTAGAAAATGCGCAGGTACTTTTAGCTTTACGAAAGTCAAAGATTTCAAGATTTTAAAATTCTAAAATAAGGAAAAATTTTGGTTTTTAAGCCATAGAAGGACATATTCCTCATTTCGCGCAAGGCCTTTTTACCGCTAATTTAACTGAATACTAACATGAATTTTCCAGGAATATTTATGTCGAATAATTCACTTCCAGTATGAAAAATATATATACAATATATATACTCGTACAATATACATATAATATACAATATACACATTGAAGAATATCGTACATATATATCCGGATATGGAGAATTTTGAAATTGTAAATTCGTTCTACTCAAACCTATTTGTTTTTGAGTTGGGGCGATATTGCATGAAATGAGCAATTGACTTTATATTATAAAATATATTGGGTTAAGATTTTAGTGACTGTGGAAATGCGTGATATTTTACCAAAGAAAGAAGTATAACTTACGGCGCGTTTGAAGTTGTGTAATTTATTTTTGGTTACGTAACTATGGTAATAAACCCATTATATTCATATCAAAATAATTTCAGCATATTATTTTGACCTGCTTAATATTTTCTCTTACTAAGGCAGACGGAGCTGTCAACCGCGATTGATTCTCAGATAATACGTGTGAAATAGTCACTGCAGGAAACTTAATATTTTCTCTATAGGAATGTAAGACAGCACTCTGGCCTTGCGATTTATTAATGAAAATGAGCTTTAAGTAGCATGAGCCCCTGCGTTGAGGCTTAAATGTGCTATGGTGGAGATAAGAGTGATAAGTAGTCCTTGGACTATCATCCTTAATATAGTGGGCCTTCCCCTTAACTTTCAGTTATTCGCAAGCCTAACTAGCCGAGACGTTACCTTGCTGGATTCTTCATAAACATTAAAGCAGTCTATTAGATGTCACTTCAGCTTATATTTTTTATAAAGTTTCCAACTATTCCCGAAACACATAAGAAAATACAGTTAAATCACATTAGTGGAATGATTTCTAGTAGTCTAAATCTAAGAATAAATCCCTTACTGTTGTTTTTATGAACGTTTTCACAAATATATTTACATCTTCTAGTTTCGATGACACATTTAAGATGGAAAAATAATCCCTTAATGTTTTACGCTTCCTCTCTCCCCAAATACAGACAATCAAACTATCTCAACACAAAAATGTTAATCCTTGTGTAATATCCTATTTTTCATGGAATAATTTACTTTTATATTTATTGTTTTTCAACCCCCTCTCCATCATAGTGAAGAGAGCAAAAATAACCCATAAAAGCAAAAAAATCGCATAAGGAGTAGACACCCACAACAAAAAATAAACAATTTCTGTTGATCGAAAAAATAAGGAAAACAAGAAACATAACGGGAATTATGCAGTCAGTAATAAACTACTTAATGTGAAATTTAGCATACTTCTGGGCGCCACAGTAGAAAACTTATTTGCACATTTCTTTAGGATTCTGGTTTATGTATATTTATGTGTATGTTTATTAAGGTTGTCTGGATAGGTCACAGGGGAGAACCTAAACGAGAGACAAGAAGCGAAAAACAAACTGCTGATTCAAAAGGTCAAAAGGGAAAGTCGGTTTTTGGCAAATTCATCGCAATATTTGAAATATTTTGTCAATTTTTGCTTGTTTTTAAAAGCTGTCGATAATTTCAATTTCTAAGTATTGAAAATGATTGTGCTGCAATACATTCAGTAGCCTTAAGGTATTCTTTAAAAAATATATATTAATTTTACAAAATCTCCTTAGGGAATGCTTTAATTTTTGCCGTTATTCACTTTAACACGATACGCCACTTTTAACATCATTGACAAGCTCATTAAGATTGGCTATCTCTTTTGCTTTTAAATAATCACTAAAGTCGATGAGTTTGTGTTAGTTATTTTATTTATAGATACCCTCAACGTATTTCATAGAATACTTATTTAGATAAGAAGCAACAAAAAGTATAAAGCGTAAAAGGTCATTTTAATTAAAATATGTGAAAGGTCTAGAACCGCCAACAAAATTAATAAAAAAAATTAAATTCATGAAATAATATTTTACATTTCATTTGACCCATTTAATTATTTTGTTTTGGTTTGTATATTTCCGAGTACAGACAGACAATTCCCGCTTTAAATGGTAAAATCTGTAACGTCAAAATTGAGGAAAAGCTGAGTACCAATTGAAAAACATTCAAGCCCATGAAAGTATGCAATGTATTGTGAATGATAGATGTTCCATTATATGTGCAACATAATTTTAGCAACAGAATTTTACATAATTTTTTTTACATTCAGTAACACAAATGAATTAAATTTTGGATTAAAAGGTTGAAACAATTCATGAAGTTTGTTACTTGGTAACATCATATCTCATTGAGCTTAATTCATTTAATTTAATATTTTTTTAAGGACACAATTTAAAGAGAACAGTCATTAGATATTGAATACCTGCGAGAAATATAAACAAATCAAGGGTGCTTACCAGATTTGTCATTCCTTGAGACAGATGATTAAATACGTATAACAGCCAATATATATATTGTAGATTTTTTTCACAATCCACAGTGGATTTTACCAAAAAATTGGACAAAATTCAGATGCAGCTAAGAGACTTGACCGGTAAGAGCTTAAAGCCTTGGTGCTTTGGCGCACATGAGACGTAATAACATATATATGTATATATATATATATCTGATTAAGTATTTGGTTTTAATCAAATTCAGAAAATATCAATTGAAATTCAGATAAAATAAATTTAATTTACAATTTCTAATTCAAAATCAGCAAATATCAATTCAGAATTTCCATTTCAATAAAAATCAGCAAATATCATTCGCAATTCAGAAACCACCAATTGAAGTTTTGAAAATATCAAATGAAACTCAGAAAACATCAATTGAAATTCAGAAATTGTGAATTGAAATTCAGAAAATATGAATTAAAATTCAGAAAATATCAATTGAAATTCAGAAAATATATGATATTCAATTGAAATTCAGGTACATGTACTTATAATATATAACGAGATGAAATTCATTTCTGAAATTCAATTGATTTTTTCTGGATTTCAATTAATTATATACGAATTTTAATTGATATTTTACGAATTTCAAATGATCTGTTCCTGATTTTCAATTGAAATTTTTTGAATTTCAATTTGAATGTACTGAATTTCACTCGATTTTTTTTGAAATTCAATTGACATTTTCCGATTTTCAAATATAAATACAAAAATTCTATCAGTAATTCTGAATTTCAATTGATATTTTCTGAACTTCTGTTTGAGGTTACTGACTTCAATTGACATTTTGATTTTTCTGAATTTCAAATGATATTTTCTGATTATCAAATAGAAATTCTAAAATTCAATAAATATATTCAAACAGAAATTCTGATTTTCAACTAATGCTTTCTAAATTTCAATTTGAGTTTACTGACTTCCAATTGGTTTTTTCTAAATTTCAATTGATATTTTCTGATTATCAAATAGAAATTCCAAACCTCAATTGGTGTTTTATGAATTTCAATGGGAAATTCTGAATTTCATTTAATCGTTTCTTAATATCAGTTGGAAATTCGGAATTTCAACTGATATTTTATGAATTTCAATTGGAAATTCTGAATTTCATTTGATCGTTTCTAAGTTTCAATTAGAATTTCCGAATTTGAATTGATGTTTTCTAACTTTCAATTGAAACAGGTGTATACCTCAACTATATTTATGTGAAATTTCATTTCAATTAAACAGGGTGTCTAGAAACAACGGCTGAATAATTTTAGTTTTGTTTTTGAGAAATTCCCCACTGTGCAATAGCGGAGGTGTGCATTTTTAAATTTTCTCCTTACCCAGAACCTAAATTTTTCCCACGTTTCTAACCAATTAAGCTTGAGAAAATTTTTCTACATATCTGATACTAGGTTTGGCTAATTACTCGATAGGGCAATCGTCACTAAGCGAGGTGACCATCACCGCAATAAATATAGAATTGCCACATCGGGGCTAGAACTTCTACTTCTAGAACATCTTCTTTAAAATAATATTTATTTAACGATAACTTTTCAGTAATTTAATGGCAAATACCATACTTATTAATCAAATTTCCCCCTAATGTATACATCATTTCATTCATTTCGAGAAAACTAGTTTACAGAGAAATCAAATGAATCCAATGCCCTAAAGCATACTTTTATAATTGCTATACAGGAAACTACCCAAAAAGTAGGCAACAATATTGGACAGTATTCCTTCTCCCCACCCTACCACAAACACTGGCTTGCAGTTTAACTAAGTATAGCATACGAAAGTGAAACGAATTCTTCTGGAAATCTTTCAGATTTGGTTTTGTATTATGAATAATACAAACATTCCAAAAAGTATGCAACACTTTGAAAATTACACAGAACTGTATTTAAAAAAAGACGCAATTGTATGTAAGTTCCATGTAAACTAGAACCACGAAGTTTTTCTTTTTAATACTTAATGATTACAAATGTATCCCTGCTCCTTGTTCATGTCCTTTAAATCTATTACATTCCATTTGTACTAACATTGAACAATGTTTAGTGTAAATATTTAATTGCTATTGTTGGTTCTATTGCAAAACTTTTGCATTTTCTTGTTGGTTTTCAGAGTGTGTGAAAAACTTATTGGGTAAACATTTGTATTTGAAATCTATTATAGATTATTGATAGAGATAGATCGCAAAACTGTTATGAACTCACAAATGCAAAAAAGGAAAGGCGCAAACGTAAACTAAAACTAAAGCGATAACTTTCTCCAGCAAGTGCAACAAAAACTAAATACTGAAACATCAGCAAAAAGGTTTGGGGGCGGTTCCTTAGCGTGTCAGGATATGTGCCGGTATGATATTTGTGGGTGCAACCATTTGAAATCAATTCAAATGGCATAGACGGCATGAGCGAGTGTGCTTTGTACATACCACTACACAATCTAAATAAATGTGAAATATTGTTATTTTGAATTTGACATGTTTATTAATATTTTTTTTTGTGTGTGGTGACATGCATCGTGAGTTATGAATAACACTTTAAAAATATTGTGGTATAGATATCGGTTTTCAGTCACAAGATATTAAACAATAAATTGTGGTTATTTTACCTGAATGTAGGCTAACTATGTGTACTGTGTAAAGAATGACAGCCAAAAAGTATGCAACATAAAAGTAATCTAATGTTTAGTAATAGTGTGCTCCATTACAGGACCACCACAAAAACCACTAATTTTACATATGTATATCAATCTCCGGCAAAAAAAATAAAAGAAAGTCAGAGTAGGGATTGAACTCAAGATTTTATGTACAGGAGTCGCGCATGCTAACCATTGCACCGAAGTTTTGTGTGGTTGCATATATACGTTGCATGTTGAAAAGTATTGCTTTAATAATTCCAGAGAGAGGCAATGGTTCAAACCAATCAGTAATAAAACAGCAACGGCAGTTCATTTTGTGCATTAACGTCTTTGCAGAAATATAAAGCTTTTGTTTGAGATAGAGATACAGGCTGTAACAATTAAAAGATAACAAACAAGTACAAAATGCGTTGAAATTTCAAAGCTCTTAACCAAAAAGACTTGGCAAATTTAAGTCAACAATTGTTGTAATTTCACCTACTGTAAGTCAATTTACGCCAAATGAATCTCTATCGCACCGAACGCGCCACGAAGACTATGAAATGAAACGTCAGCTGAGAAAGATGGCAGCTCTAGGTGAGATTACTCTATGTGTTACACATAAAGTTTAATTTCGTAAGTATTGACTACAAAAAGTTAGATGCCGCTCTAGAGAACATTTCACCATAATAGTAATACACGGTAGTAGCGTTAGCCCAGCTGATTGCCATTGTTTACATTGTACCCAGTAAATGTCAAAGTTGTTGGTGTTAGTTTTTTGATTTCATCTATCTATGTTCACAATTGTACATTTTATCAGCTGATATTGAAAGTAAACAATGCTAATTCTACTAAATGTCTCTTAGACCCAAAAAAAAAGTATGATCCGAAATATTGTATCTTACGCACAAAAAAGATGTGAAAGAAATATGAAAGATGAGAGACACTCTAGTCGTCGTCTTTATTCCCAAAACTTCTGCAAATATCATAAGCCGGGACCAAATCTAGAATCCCTGCCTGCCTATTAAACAGTCGAGAACCGGTTTAAGATTGTAGTTCCCAAACAGTTAGTGTAAAACTAGAACGGGCACAGCTCACTGGTTTGTGAGAAACTCTCCCCAATCCCTTCATCAGATGTAACGGGAAACCATTTTTATTTTTTTGGAACGAAGTTCCTTATCACACTTTGCGGTATGGGGGCTAATTGAAAAAAAATTAAATAACTTTTTTTTAACACTGGGTTGTAACCCAGTATTAGCAACTATATTGGGTACTTTTGCTTTGGTTTGTGTCTGGACTAACATATGTTGGGAAATTTATTGTTTAATGGGAAATGTTCTAGATGGAGCCTGTAACCAATATTTAGTATATATTGTAGTTTTGAACCCAATAAAAAGTAAATTTAGAAAAGCCAAAGAGAAAGAAGTTCAAAAAATAAACACTTTCTTAAATAAGTGCCTTTTCTAAAGAAAAGTAAAATTTTTCAAAAAATATACCTATTCATACTCATAAACAAAGCACATTTTCTTAAAAAAAAATTCTTACATTCAAAAATTAAATTGTTCGAGCATTTGGTCGTGTTTATTAATTAATTATATTTTTCGATATTTCACTACCCTTTGGATAGCATCGTCAGGAAAATATATTATTAATAATAAATATCGAAAAATTTTATTAACCCTCTGCAACTGACGTGCTCTAATTTTAACAATATGACTGACGTGGGGTCTAGCAGACCTCATTTTTAAACCGATTTCCCATATTGAGGCTTTTGACTGGCGCCTTCTTGGACTTATTTATGTACAACAGTAAATAGTTTTCAATCTAATGTAGGTTAACAATTTTAAATAAAAGACGTTTTTTAAAGATATGGTTTATTTTATTTATTTCTATAAAAACAAAAAAAAAATACTCTTCCCTTAAAAACAAAAAAAAAACAACAATTCTTAAAAATATTAAGGAACTTCTTTTTTTTCTTAAAAAACACTTATTAAATAAGTTTTGTTTTGATTTCTAGCGAAATCGTACGGTTTGAATATTTTATATTCAGTCTTAAAATATTACATTTTTTCTTGACAGTCTTCGCAAAGTGGTTTGGAACATTGCAAGCAAATAGGTTTTAAACAGGAACAGCAGTTGTAATTTGTTTTTCTTTTTAATTTAGTTGGACATATATGACACAGTTTTCTTCCTTTTGCTGTCTCAGGCTGAAGTTTTGGAGGTGGAGGAGGCAAATCGTTTCCCAGAACTCGACTGATGGTCATGCGCAATTCTCGTGGCAATCTTTCATTGTATACACGTGCTTTAATGTGATCTAGCACCATTTCACGAGCCATATTTAACAAAAATTGACTGATCAAAATATTTTGTCCAAAGATCAACATAACTTTCAAATTTTGTGAAAGTTACAATGTTTGGTAGCCTTAGAATATTATGAGCTGGCACTCTAGAATGTCTTGGACGCTCCTGATCAGACCATGCAAAGCCATTTTTACATCTATAGAAATTATCACTTATGGATTCTGTTTGAACTTCTTCGAAGCTATTACATTCCTTTTGAAAACCCGCTTCCAAAGAAATTTCGCCGTCCTCATATGTTGTTAGTTCTGGTTCAAAATCTGGATCATTTACAGCATCGTTGCCGCTGAAATCTTCGCCCTCTTCATCAATTTCTTCGAGCCACTTAGTTATTTCCTCTTCCCTGCTTTTAAAAGTTCCACCTGATGTTCTTTTAACGGAAGCCATTTCCTCTGAGCTTACTGCCTGAAAAAAAAAAAGTTATAATAACAGTTAAAATACAATTTTACTGTCGTGAGGTCTGAGAGACAATATGTAATTTTACGATATTACTGATGTGAGGTCTGCAAGACACTATTGAATTTCACAGTAATACTGACGTGGTAGTCTGCTGGCTACTTACACTAATGCTGATGTGTGGGTATAATAGACACCTTACTGCGCAGTTAAACACGTGCGTTGCCCACAATTGGTTTTTTCACACTGAGCGACGTAGAAGCATGAACAGAAAAGGTAACGAGAGCGTAGAGATCGTAACTTGAAATTTTACAAAGTTACGCACGATTGTTTGCTTTGCGGTGTCTGTCAGACCACCACGTCAGTTGCAGAGGGTTAATTAATTAACACGACCAAACGATCGAACAATTTAATTTTTGAATACAATACGAAAGGTCGGATAAATTATCACTTATTCAAAAATGTCTCATCTTCAAGAAGTACCTTTGCGCAAAAAAGTAAATTTTCATACAAGAAGTAAGTAAAAATAGTATTTTTTTAAATAAGTATCTTTTTCTTAAAAAAAACACATTTTCTTACAACAAATTGCTTTTCTTAAAAAACTACGTTTACTTTAAAGAGTAGTTTTTTTTTTGTGAAACAAAATAACTTTACTTGAGATAAGTACCTACTCATAAAAATGTACCTATTTTTGAAAAAAGGACCAATTCTAAAAAAGCTTCCCAATTCTTAAAAAAAAACTTTTTTTTCAAAAAAATACCTTCTCTTAAAAAAAATTAATTTTCTTACAAAAATTCTTTTTCTTAAAACTAAGTTTTCTTAAAAATAAAATTATACCTTTTCTTTCTCTTGATTGAGATAAGTAGCCTATCGGAAAATAAGTAAATTTTCTTAACAAAATAACCCTTTCTGAAAAAGGTACCACTTCTTTAAAAAGTACCAGTTCTTAAAAAAGTGATTCTTTGTAAACAAAATTCATACTCTAACGGCTTTTTTACAGAAAGTACTTCTTCTTAAAAATAGTACCTTTTCTTATAAAAAGACATTATCTTTTAATAAAAGAAGTACATCTCTTTAAAAAATCACCTTTTCGGGAAAATATAAAACATTTTCTTACAAAAAAGAACCTATTCTATTTTTTTTAAACATACATTCTATAAAAAAAAAATTTTCTTAAAAAAAGTTTATCATTTTTAAAAAAGTATATTTTCTTAAAGATCTATTTAAATTATCGTATTTTTCAAAGGACGCCTTAGGGTTGTTGGAATTAACTAGTACATAATATATAGTGAAAGGAACTTCGTTCCAAACGGATATCCCCTGACTCCTCAAATAATTTTTTTTTAGAACTGGATATAAAGTTTTTCAAAAAATGCAGGTCATGAATTGGTAACATTTGCCTTAAAAAATGTGGTTTCCCATTACATCCCAAAAAGGGATTAGGGAGAGCTTCTCACAAGCCGTAGGCTGTGTTCTTTTTAGTTTTTACACTCACTGATTAGGACCTATAGTTTTACACCGGTACCGAACGGTATTTTTAGAAATTTTTTCATGGCTAAATACTCGTTATTGTCACCATATCATGCGAGGTGAACACCATCCAAAAGAAAATGTAATGTGGTCAGAGCAGGAATCCGCGTTCTCATGTACAAGAGCCGCGCACACTAACCATTGCACCACCGACGGCCTGATGATCCCAATATGCCTCCAGACCATATATCAGTGGTTTATCATAATTTTTCGGTTTAAGACATGAGCTTGCATGTAGAAAGAGGCATAGTCACATGACGCATATCCTATGCAGCTGGGAATGTAGTCCCTTATTTTGCCAGCTCATCCGCTCTGTCGTTCTCTGAAATAGTGCTTTGTCTGGGCACCCTTATAAGGTGGATATCGGAGTGTTTAAAAATCTCAGTTAGAGATTCGTGTTTGTTATGGTCAGGTTTCTAAGTCAGGCATACAGATTGTATTGATTTTATAGCCACCTGACTGTCAGAGTAGATGTTGATACCCCAGGCTTTGAAGACGTGTTATCCCAGCCAGAGCCCATATTCTCCAAATGCCTTGAATTTTGTCTGGAAACAACCAACATTATTTGGTAGCTTTTAAGCAAGGTCTGGAGCCACCTGATTTGATTAGACACTAGAGCCTTGATTTGATTAGAACTTGATTTGATTAGACTCAAAACCCCACTTGCCAACTAGTTTGGAACCATCAGTGTAGAAGCCTAATACTTTATATTGTCTGGTATGTGCCCCTTTCCAGGCCTGGATGTATGGTTTATAAGTGCATATGATTATTTCAAATGTAGAATTGGGTATCATATAATCCACTTCTAACATGGATTGCTGCAAATCCTATAAACTCTTCCAGTGGCAACTGGAATGTAGATTATTCTCGAAAAATATTTTAGGCGGATTACTGATGATGCCGCCACTAGTCTGCTACCAAATCTAGTGGTAATAGGTGAAGACTAACCCCCAAACGAATGGCAGTCATGTTACACACCATTGCCATTTACTGGACAGTTGCCATTGGATTTAGGTAAGTGGATTTTCTAGCTGCGGTCACTGAACGTCAATACTGTGGCACATTATGAACCATTGCTAAATGTATTCGAAGACGTACTTCATGTTACCAAATGGAGGAGAAAAGTTGAGGATCGAGCCAGTTGGATAAACTTGTTGTGCTCATTTTGTAAGGCCATTGACCCCTGTGGGCTGTTTGACGCCACCTAAATAAGTAAGTCATGAATGATTCGTTCCATCATGTGCGGAACCATTTAGTTAGTGGTTAGTACAGAATTTCAGCTGTTTGTCTGATTGCTTGCAAATAATTGCACATGAGTAAAGGTAGTCAATAATCTTGCCACATCATCCGCTCTGTTGATCTCTGTAATGTTCCTTTGCTCCGGCACCCATATACGCTTGATAATTGATTGACAAGCTCTCCTCAATCCCTTCATGGAATGTTATGGGACACCATCTCAGTTAGAGATTCGTAAGTCTAACATACAGATTGCATAGACTTTATAGCCAGCCTAGGTGTCCCATGTTCTGACGGCCATTTTGTACAGATATTGGGCCGATGTGGTCTTTTTAATAATAAGCTGTAAACACAGTTTTCTATGGAGAATCGCATCTTGAAATTACAAATTACTCTACGAGCTAGAGACAATGGGCCAATTTCCTGGTAAAAAATACCAGATCGGTTTTCTTCGGATTAACTCCTAGCCGATTTCCCGGGCCCTGTTTAGAGAGTCTTATGATTTAGCCCTGGTTTACATCTCTGTATCTGGGAGGGTATTTTACTTGTACCACAATTTCCAGGTCATCAGCATCACTCTCTGATCAAGCTAAATATTAGTCAGTACTAAATTCCACAGAAGTGGATATCCGACTCCTCCTTGAAGGTATTGCTTTCTATTCACATTTCTAGTTAAGGGCGTGTGGCCAAAATAAAAATGTATACGCCTACGCGTAAGTGACCCGTAAATCAAACTAATGATCCTGTGATCAACAGATATTTGTTAGGAGCACCTACTATAACGACAAATGTGTCAAAGCATACTCCTTTAGATACATTGATTTCATTATTAAGATCATAAGAGAGCATGTAATGCAGTTTCCGTAGATTTGACACTACTGTATGCATGCTGGCAGGTAGATAGCTATGAAGTGCCCGTGGTTGTTTATCAGATATGAGTCGTCCTTTCCAATGTATTCGGAAATAAACTTTCCAGTGTATTCGGAAATAAAGTTGACAGACTGATTAGTCCGAAGTCATTTCTTAGTCAGATTGGTATAAAGTCTTTGAATTTTCCCATTGTTTATATACATATATATATATATATATATAGTTATATATATCCTATTTATAGCTATAGTTATATATAGTTATAGTTATATATTATATATATATTTTATAGTTATATATATCCAATTAGGGGAAATTTGCCAGTCTCGGCTTCATAACTTTGTCAATAATACAACAAACAAAGACAATATCTGATAAAGAAAAATTCCAGACGCTCATCATAGGCTTAATTACCTTCAACAACTATCTTTAAACCCAGTCCAACTAGCTGTGTCCCAAAGAACATAGTTTGAAAAGAGTTTAACTATTATTTCATATATGATTAGTATTTTCCCTAAACGCATTATTAACTAATCATGTCGGTTATCTGATTACTCTATGCATTTCATTTTGTTAATATATCCTACAGGATTTACCTAAAAGTAGACATTGAAAAGCACAACTAAAACAAATTTAAAATTTTAATCAGCTCCACTTTATAATCCTCCAGAAGAAAACCAGTGTTTTAATTTACTATGCGGTGTTACACTCCATTGGCTTTGAGTGTTTATGTTATTTCAGCCAGCCTAAATGTATACTGCATATTGTAGTTTTGCCAAAAAGTATGTTTTAGGAAAAAATCACTATTCAAAAGTCATTAGGAATTCAAAATTAACTGTTTTCGGTGCTTGTTTTTAGCACATTAACACTGTTAACTCTGGACGGGACTGGCATTACAAGCAAACCATACACGATTTGACTGGCATCAGATCGTGTTTTGTATCAGGGCCAACAGATAGACCTTATATACCCCATCATCACCCCAGTTAGCATTGAACCTTTAATTTGCTTGAAGATTTACGCTACCGAATACATGCTGGCCCACCAATCATAGTGTCAGTGAACATTTGCCAAACGGTTTGCTCGGACTGGGAGGCTTTAACTATAAGCAATGGGTTGTGTAGGGTTGGGTTAGGAACTGGTTGGCTGCATTTGTCATGGCCTTCTCAATTGATGCTGTGGTTGTGGTCACAAACGCGTGGAACTCTTGCATGACAACAACGAGTTTGCCAGTATCATCATCATCATCATCATACAGCCCGAGATCATCATTGTTGTCCCTGTGGTCTTATCAATCACAAAATTAGCCACGATGAAAAAAGATATTAAATCGCCGACAAATGGCTTAGTGCGATAGTACAGGCCATTGAGTGTTCAAATGACTAGAAAAAGTTGGCTTTAATCACCTGCCCACTTGTGCGCTGTCAGATGATATTGACGTATAAAGAGGAAGTTTATGAGAAAATCTCATGAATTTTAAATAGATTGATGTCAGTGAGACGCATGGTGCTGGTGTATAAATATCGAATAATCTCCAACAGTATTTTATAAATTATAATTTATTCTCATAGCAAATATTAAAATATTCTCTAGTCACTATTCTCTGCTCTTTTATGGCAGCTGGCATTTCATGGGAAGATCCTGTTCATATTATCATCCAACTCCAGGATGTGATTTGGACCATCAAAAACACTACAATCATATGATTTTCAAATGCTATTAGTGTTTGGTTTTTGAATTCGCATGATTTGGGTTCTGCTGTTAAATCACTGGTTTCGTAGATTTGGGTTCGGTTGTCGGTTCATTGGTTTTGTAAACCGCTTAAACAGCTACATAATAGTTCCAACTACAGTTGCAAAACAGCTTAAATATATGCATATTTATTTCATAAATGATTGATGAGTTTACATAGTACGAGTAGCAGAGATTATTTTGTGGTTTTTCAATAAAAATACTGTGACATGTTGTTTGTTTGCTGTGGAAACATAGACACACCCAACTGTTTAAATGTGTAAATCAGTGCATATTTTAGAGCGGGAACAGAAAGCAAAAACAGGATAGTATGACGATGCCATATTTAAGGTTTGTGGTCTCATAACCAACATGTGCTGCATACCCACAAAGATATCAAAAATCGTAGTCTAAATACACAGCAAATGTAGGAAAGAGAACAGTTTTAAATTTATTTGAAAAAGTAAATCCAATATTATAAAATGTTGCATATTTTAAGGGGATTATTTATAAATTGAGTTTTTAAACAAAAACTAAGGACTAGCATTTTAAGAGTTCAGAAAACTTAGAATCAGTATTGATACAAATATTTTGGTTTGACTTTTGAAGTTTTAATTAATTTCGAATGGAAAAAAATGCTGTATTAGTACCATTTTGTTCTATCAATCTATAATTAAGACTAAAAACTAGAGCATATTTATGTTTTCTGACTTATGGCAAACACACATTATAATATCTAAACCGCAAAGCACTCTAGTGGGTGTGTCTCAAACTTCTACAATTTTCATTGCCTACATCTAGGGTTTTCCTATGAGAATCTATAGTTGTGGGCAAATTTGTCTTCTAAAATGTTAGTTAAACTTAAACTCCCATGTGGATGAAGATTATTTTAAAATCTCTGAAAGGAAAATCCCAGCTAGTGCCAATTTGTGGAGAGGGAAAAATTGTTTTTACCTAACAGCTGAAGCATACATTTTGGCTCTTTACCACTAAGTTCGAAATTCACAAAAAAAAAGAGAGCAAAGTCATGAACGTCATCACCATTATTGGTGTTCTTTCTTTCTTTTGCATTTGATCTTCTTGTTAGATATAATAATTTGATAAATGGTGTATGATGATACGATACAACACACAAGTGTATTAAATAGGGACAAAGTTCAATATTAATCAAATATAGGTATAGCACAGCATAATTCAGGGCAACTAAGTTATGGTATCATTGCAAATCTAACAAATACACAAGATGAGCAAACAATGTTTCAGGACAGATGGGGAGTACTAATAGCGAGTAGGCAGTTTGCGTAGAAATTAAGTAAAGCTTTTCTGTCCAGAAAGTGAGCACACTTCCAGGCGTCTGTTGGAAATTTTGCTAAACATGGCCTCCAAATTGTGCTTGCTGGATAATTTTGGTCAAGTTGACGTAATATCATATTACTGATTAAAGTTAATTGCTGTATATTTTTAGGCGTTTTTAAAACTTTAGGATACTTTAGGTTAAGGGAACGTATCGACTACGGCAATCAATGATTAAACATTTGATACACAAAAGGAGGTATCTTAATGTAAGTATGTATATAGTGATTGCGCTGATAATATAATACAATTAGATGTAAAGAAAGAAATCCAGATTCAGCGAGATATATGAAATAGTGTGATGTAAGCAAAGAGAAATATACAGACACATAAGAACTAAACATCATACTTACTTACGACAAGTAATACATAATAGAATGCCAGCAAAAGGTTTCGTATATTCAGCCATTGCCTCTGTGTGATACAGAAATTCACCAAAGGGATAATGCAAGATATATATGTGCGATTCTCGACAGAAATTCAACTTTCAATTAAAATACTATAGATGAGATCAATAGAGCCACTAGACCGTTATTTTCGTGTAAAAGAGCCAGCGCAGGACGATGTGGCCTATCCCCGAAAAGACACTTTTCGGATATATATACAGCTGTCACTTTCACCTTTTACGTGATATATACAGCTGTCATCCGCTCAATGCTCTACGGCATTGCCGTTTGGTGGCCGGTACTGGACAAATCCACTTACCTAAGATGTCCAGATAATGGCAATGGTATGTATCATGGATACCCTCCCCACAATTCCTATTGCGGATTGGGGGGTAATTCTCCATCTGTTACCATTAGAGTTTTTAGGAAGGCAAATTACCGCAACGCCATCAATCCGCCTAAGATATTGCACGCGATGGATCAGTAGCCCATTTTTTCATGGGGAAATTATATGGGACATGTGGAAATCTACATTAGAAGTGGATTACATACCTCCACTCGTCTTTTTGAGAGATCCCTTTCCACTTATATCTTAGACAGGTAGGACTGGACAGTATTTACGCTTCTACACTGATGGCTTCTAGATAGGTGGCAAAGTAGGTTGTGAAGTCTATTCAGAAGAGCTAGGTCGAGCTCTGCAAAAAATCTACCAGACCATTGTAGTGTCTTTCAGACATAAGTCATGGTAATCGGAAAAGTTGCCCATTGCTGGAACCAAACGTCATCAGCGCCTGGGGAATCAATATCTACTGAAATAGTCAGACTGCTGTAAAATCTTTGCAATTTGTACGCCTAACTTCTAGATCCGTCCACAACTACTACGCATCTATAAATGATATGGCCAAGCAGTTCCATATCAGTCTTATATGGGTGCAGGGCACAGGAACAGTTCAGGCAACCAGAGAGCGAGATTGACTACCAAACCTATTCCACTGGATATTGTGCACTGTGGATATGCCCCTATCTGCATGCAAGCTCACGTTTAAAATTTTAGTTCTCACACATGTGGATGACAGATGGACAGAAGTACTAATTCCAGAATCACCAGACAACAATTGCAATGTTATGACCTAACGCTAATTTGATATCCAGTCCTAGATAAGATATCTCTTTTCTGTTGAATAGGCAAGGACGCGTCTAGACTAGGAATCTTACCTCATAATTACCACAGCAGCTATGGAGGACGATAGGACGTCGGTGGAGCAATGGTATTGCACATGGCAACCTTACATTTACTTCGAGGACGATCACCTCGCTTAGTGACGGCGACACTATCGCGTACTTAGCCATGAAAAGGCTTCTCAACAAACGGTTGGGAATCGGTGCAAAACTGTGAGTCCCAATCAGTGTGCGGCGTAAAACTAAAAAGCGGACAGCTTACTGATTAATATAAACTGCCCCAGTTCCTACATGGGATGTTATGGGAAAGTATTTAGGAGACACCATGAAGGATCTTATTTCATTTTGGAGAAACAGGGAAACTGTATGATTTTCGCGACTTCTTGCAGTATACTAAGAGGTTGGGAAGGAGCAGTTGTCGTACCGAACACACAGCATGTGCGGCATTTCAGTCCTCGTACGAACTTAGTATCAATATATCGAAGAGAATACACACCCTCAACAAGAAACTCATCAAAGCAGCGCATCCTCCTGTGTTGAAGAACATGATACAGATAATTTAGTGGTCTAAATTTGTTCTTCATCCTCACAAATACGACGCAAATCAATATCTGTATTACACCATTTATAGATTAGTCCGCTCGCACCTCAATGAGACATGATCATGCCAATGAGAAGATGCAGCTCAGCTTTTCCTAATTGTAGTAACGACATTGTCTTAATAGAATTCATTCGGAACCGGCCATAAATGCCCAAGTGTCATTAAGTGTACATTCACCAATTCTATATTGGTTCTGTGCCAAGTTAGCTACGCTATTGCACACATACAGGTAAGGAATCAAGGTCTAACAGAGGCATATGCATTCTAACTAGCACAACCGATTCGCGCAAAGGAGTGTCGGCTTCCTTGTTTACTGTTTTATTGCTATAGCCAGGAGTCGGGAAAATACGCAGCTGGGAAGCTAACACATTCAGAACTCGATTACATTCCTTAACCAGTTTCAGCTTGTGCGAGTTCGATTTGATTGCATTCCGTGCCACTTTAATGTAAACGAATAAGATCACATGTCCTACAGCAGATGAACCCTACTGCCGTAGCTCTTCTGTATCCCTGATGATGGTCAGAATTTCAACGCAGAGAATACTACAGTTATCATACAGACTCACAGACAATTTGAATTGGAGATTCTTGCTGTAGATCCCAGCTCCCGTGCCAGAATCAAGCTCTGAAACCTCTGGAAGATTCTCGAAAGTGAAAGTCACATCTATCGAATTATTTCTTTTTAGCATTAGTATCTCCAGCCCGCTCTGGAATTCCACTACCGGCATAGTGTAGTCAGATGCTCGACTCAAGTTTTCATCTGGATTGGATCTATCAATCTCAAGGAGAATACTAGCAATTCCTAGGCAAGTGCTTCCAAAACACCAGTTCTCTTAGTTGAAATGCGCTTCTAGCAGCACACTGTTTTGCGTAGGGTTCAAAAGTAGTACGATCATGGCTGATATCCAACACCGCTTGACAGATGCCTTGGTTACTCAAAAATCAAGGCAGCATTCCTCTGAATCTTTCTGATCAGTCTCAATTGATTGCGCCTATCTGAGGTATTCCACAATATCAAGCATCCGTAGGTAATGGTTGTCGCATGAAACCAATAAATGGTCTTTTGACTTAGTCCAAAGCATCTATTGTTGGAATTTCGGCAGACATATAGAACGTTTATGCTCTCCTTCCTCTGCTTCCAAATATTTATTTTCCAGTTCAACTTCAGGGAAAGGAGAACACCGATATACTTGGCATCTTAGGTTGCATTAGATCGCTGGTATTAGTCATCTATTTCCCTGCGACCAGAATGACAATAACATCTAAAAAAATGTTTTCCCATTACATCCCATGAATAGATTGTGTACCGTTTCTCACAACCAGTGAGCTGCGCGCGTTCTAGTTTTACACTCACGTATTGGAACCTACAAGTTTTACACCGGTTTCGAACGGTTTTTTTTTGAGAAATAAATAAATACCGTCGGTGGTGCAATGGTTAGTGTGCGCGACTCTTGTACATGAGATCCTGGGTTCGAACCCGGCTCTGACCACCTTCAAATTTTCTTTCGGCGGCGGTCACCTCGCATAGTGACGGCGACACTATCGAGTATCTAGCCATGATAAAGCTTCTCAAATTACCGTTCGGAATCGGTGTAAAACTGTAGGTCCCAATCAGTGAGTGAAAACTGGAAAGCGCACAGCTCAGTGATTGTGAGAAGTTCTCCCAAGTCCCTTCATGGGATGTAATGGGAAACCATTTATTTTTTTTTTTTAAATAAATACTCGACAGTGTAGCCGTCACTAAGCGAGGCGATCGCCATCGAAAGAAATGTTAAGTGGCCAGAGCATGGATCGCACCGACGTACTCACCATTGCCCTACTGACGAACACAACAATACAATTTACGTAGTCCAAAATCTTATGATTCTCCAGATAGTGGGATAGAACCCCGTATTACGGTGTGCCAAGTGTGATCAGTATCCGAGCAGAGCTTATACCGAATTCAGAGCACAAGCACGAACGCTTGCAGGAGGCCTCGAGAGTGTTCGTAATAGCTGACGAAGACAGCTTATTAGTTTTTCCCCATTTGTTTATAACAAACCCAATTATTTATTTCCACTTGACTAGAACAACCGATAATATGAGGCAATACCTATTAATGCCCAAAAGATGGCGCAATTTTGCAGCATAACCGATAATATCTTACCTGAACCTGTCCGATTTAAGGGGTCTACATCAATGTGTAACACAAATCGTCTCGCCGTTAATAGCCGCCAAGCGTTTTATCACAGGAACAGAAATAACTGGTATATATCAAGTGAGTCTCCATAAAGAGCTCAACTGTGTCAGCTGCAGAGTCAGTACATGACACATCCGCTCGCATAATAAATCCCACCATCTTTGGGTCCTTATATAACGTTGACCTGAAGAATGATGCGCCATTGACTACTTGTATAGGCTAACAGAACTACAGAAGCTGATCCAACCGGCTGGTTTGTCGTTTTGATTTTAAATTTAAACTGATTCATGTTTTGTTCTCTTCTAATTGGGATTCTCCTGATGAGTCTGTAGCATACTTTTAGGTTCATTATTGGAATGTATGTATTATTTTATAATACTATTATAATATTGACCGAAAGCATGATGCGCCATTGACTACTTGTATAGGCTCACAGGACTACAGAAGCAGATCCAACCGGCTGGTTTGCGGTTTAGATTTTCAATTTAAACTGATTCAAGTTTTGTTTTCTTCTAATTGAGATTATGCTTCTCTAGTTTGGAAATTCAAAGCATATGTTGCGTGTAAATCTTTAGCATACTTTTAGGTTCATTATTGGAATGTATTATTTTATAATACTTTATTATACTAAAGGTACTTTTGAGTTAATGATGCCCGATTATTGAAGCCCGATATTTGGTAATTAAAAATTGCATATTTTGGGGCATTAAGCATAGCGTATATTCACAAAATGTGGGGCATACTCTCAGTCCCATTGTTGACAAATTTCTAAAAATATTGCATATATTCAGGCGTGCTTTAGAAATTTTAAGTACATATATGAAAAAATCAAATGAAATTCTAGGCGATATTAAATATTAATTCTAATCAATCAGGCGTGCTTTAGAAATTTCAAATATATGAAAAAATCGAATGAGAATCTTAGCTCTTAAACATAAAATTAATTTTTTTTAATTAAATTAAAATAATTTTTTGAAGAATACTTTTTTCAATTTCCTTTGAGCTAAACAGTTCAGAAATTTTCTGCGATTAGAGAAAATCTAAACAGTCGGAACCAGGAATTGAACTCATGTTGGCGGACGAAAATTTCGAAGAGTGTGACTCTTGTCATCAGCGCCTTAGTGTTCTAGGCCAGTGACCGCCTCGTTCGCTTTGTCACTAATTGCAATTGTCTTCGTCGGGGTTTCCCCCACATTTTTCATAAAATATGCGAATAACTATCATCATCTTATATTGATTGTACACTATTCCTGCTGGAGTTAATAAATGAACCCTAAATTTCAAAAGTGAGTGTAAGGTGCAGCTTTAGCCCTGATTAAAATGTATCTCTCTATTAACAGTCGATTTGATAATAAGTTAATTAAGTACATATGGTTGACATCAAGAATAAGGCTACACAGTATTGTACTCGCTGTGGAACTAAATCTTAGACCGGCTCTTAAGATCCAATTGGAGGCATCAACTATACATAATTCAAACTGACTTCTTCTGTGTAACAAATTATGCCCTTTTGAAACTTTATCTCTGTCCATCACTGAATAGCAGAAACTTAATTTTTGAATGAGATTATAAAACCTGAATGAGCTTTCGTTATGGTGCTATTAGTTTGCTTTATACGTAAAAAGTTGTTGCTTACTCCTAGGCACTTTACAAAATGTAGACACATATTGCATCTAACTTAGTACTCTTTGTTGTATTGGTTTTGCAACATAGCATAGCTTTGGGCAATAATTTTCTGGCAAAAAGTAGTGCATACTTCAAGGTGCACATTTTTAAAAATCTTTAGGCTATACACGAATTCTTCAAAATTACAATATACAAATATAAACAACAATTTATATCGACAATTGAGTGTAAAATTAACTACTGTGATGTGCTACATTTAGTGAACCGTCTATTTAGGTTAACTCGACAATGTTTATGATGTTCATGGAACAGAAGTTGCCATGGTTTCATTTCCGCTTAACTGTTTTATTGCATTTTTTACAATGTTTCATCAAATCCATACACTTCACTTAATTCCTCTCTTTCACTTTGTGTTCCCCGTTTTGTTTTTCATGATATTGAGTAGAAAAATAATGGTCAATACGCGAAAACGAGACGCCACTTATAGTGTGAAAATAACGGCAAAGTTTAAACCAACAACTAAAAATAAACTATAATATTTTGTTCATCTACTGCATGCACATATATTTTCTGAACTAAACTTTATTCGGCTGATGATTCATAGAAAATTGCATCGTAAAAATAGGGGTAGTGGCAAAATTATTTTGTTATCTAAAATGCAATAAAGTAGTGATTTTGCGAGGTTGTTAATAAAAATTTAATGATTTTTTGAAATTGAACCAGAAAACAAAAAAGAAAAACAAATTTATATTACTAAATGGGTAGCGGTTTATGACTGCCCATTAAATAATCGACACAGCTCATCATCATCAATGGAGCCCAATACCACTGCTGTACAAAAATCAGCATTATTCTAAGTATCACGCAGAATGTTCCTTTCAGCATCTGCAGCACTTAGATTCTAACTGATTTACTACTCCAGCTCTGGGCTTCTTGTATTTTCAATTCCCAAAATGTTTCATAGTAATAAATTTTGTAAATTTGAATGTTTTTTCCGCATGGAATATAAAAACTAAACTATAAACTTGGTATTAAATGGGGACATAAAATAAAGGAAGTGTTAAATTACTTGTAGGAAAAGTTAAAATGTAGATGCTAAGAGAAGAATACTCTGTTGAAGCATTTAAGTGTGAAACATTGTAATAAAGTTTCGTCCATATGCTACAAATAAGGGCAATCACCTAAAGTGGAATTTTTTGTCGAAATATTTATTTGTTTTTAACTAAATAGAAAGATAATGCAGAAGGATATATAGTGGTTGAAAAATAAAATATAACAATTGTATAACCCGCTTTGTTATTCATTGAATTTGTTATAAACAAAAGTAAGGGCAGCACCAGCCCGCCTAATTGTATACTACATTTATCTTTGTGTTTGTTTCATTATAATTGGCCATCCGTTTTTCCTATTTCCGTGCTCTTTTTTATCAAAGACATGCATTTAAATACGAAATTGCACAACTGTTGTTAATTTCCGGTATCGTTTTCACTCTATCCTTTTTTAAATTCGTTTAAAAAAAATGTGCAAAATACTGTAAATATCAAGATTTTTCATGAAGGCGGAAAGATAAAATTAGAAAAGCTTCAGTAACGAGGTGTCAGAAGTCAAAAATTTATGGCTTACTTCTACTATTGTAATAATGGTTATCCTGAAAGCAGGCAATATTTTGTGTTGAGCAGCAACCCCTAAGATATGCAATAGGATTTGCAACTGCAAAAACACAAAAAGTATGCAAAGTTTCTGTAAGAAATATTTGAATAGACAATTTTAATGCAAATAATATAAACGTAGTACATTAAAGCAATTATTAATCCAACTTTTTCATATTATTTTATTTCTTGATTTCCTCATTTAAATAAACTTAGGTTAAACTGAAGGATTGAGTCAAACACTCCCAATGCTTTTACATTAGAGAAACCTCTGTTTTATGTAGGCATTCTAATGCGTTGTCATATAACAACACTGTGATAATTCTACTTGAATTTTGGGCAAATTTAAGTTTAACACATGTCGGATAAATCTTCCTTTCATTGCTTATTTGGAAATATCACGAAACCTCAAGGGTTTCCCCATTGACACATCTACCTTCTAATCAATCAATATTTGCACAAATTAAATGTAGGATTTCTCAATTTATTTGTGCATATGCGACCCCCTGCAGTATGCTATACAAACTTGAACTGCCAATTTATTCACAGATATTAGGCTAACATTGGCATAAATGGTGGCGGTTAAATATTTGGCATTTCATCGACACACAATGTGTGACATGTGAAAGATTGTACATCAATCAAGAAGAGATATACATTTAAGTCAACGTTCGTATATTCAGAAATGTTTGACTTATTGAGATTTCATGTAATTTGGTAATGCCTTGACATAGCTGATGCTAAGTAGCTTATTGAGATTGCAAACAATTTAAAATCAGGCATAAAATACGACAAGTAGTTATAGATTGAGATTAAAGAAATGTTTGTTTAACTGAATTTGATGACATTAGTTTATGTGTTTAATATATATTGCATATTTTATGGAGCCTTAATAAAACCCTGAAATCCCATTGATTATTGTTAAACCTTTCCTCTTTTGCCTAAGGATTCCCATGTTTCACCGGTTCGTTATAAAATTAATACATAAAGTCACTTTAATTCCGCCACTTTTGCGTTAATGCGCCCACGAGTATGCTATACAAAGTGTTATTATCAAGTTATTCTCAAAACATTATCTAATGTTGATAGAAACGGTAACGCTTGATTATTTGCCACATGTTCTACACATACTGTGTGATGCTTGTTAGCTACAATAACAATTAAGAAGGCATATACAGTGAGAGCAGTGTTGGGGTTTTTTTAATTTGCATTAGATTTTAATTTGCATTACTTTTTCTAATACAAATGCAAAAGAATTACTATTATTCCTAATGGAAATTAAAAAATTTTGAATTTCTATTTGCTCAGGCAATGCAGATGCAGGTTGTGGAATCGGATGCCAATTATAATGAAATACGGGAATGCTTTTAATTTGTTTAAATTTATTTGACTGCTAGCAATACCGTTTTTAGATGTAGAGGTTTTATGGATTCGATTGATATTACCAGTAGCACTTTCATCGTAAAACTGTACATATAAAATATTTGAAAACCGAAAATGCCAAATATTAAGGCAATGCTCTGGAAATAAATATAATTGCCAATGATATTTAAATTGTTTTGAAGTTGGAATAATCTACAATTTGAGTCATCTAGGAAAACTGTAACAGCTCTTTTTCCAGCAATCTTAAATTTATAAAAATCGGTATTACACGATGCCGTTCAATGGCAAGCTGTTTCAAAAATTGTTGTGCTCTCAAATTACAAATAGGGAGAGAAATTCAGATTTATGTATCTCCTGAAAAATTTGAAAATACCGACTTGAGCCCTTTTCGAATTAGGTGATTCAATTATAATTGCCATATCATTAATTTGACAAATGTACTATTGAGAGCTATATTATTTTCTGCAGCCTTAACATTGGCAATGACAAGTGGAATAATGTGATTTCTAACTATAACGGAGCAAGCACCAAATAAGACCAGTTAATTCAATTTAGGTCTATGATATCCTTGTTTAAATGCAATGATGATATTTTCAATTTGCCTTGCATACTTTAAGGAGATTTCAACAAAGCTTAAAGTCTGTTATATTATACTTGTCTAATTATACCTGTTCATCGTGTTTGTTTCAAAAGTTAGAATTTAAGTATTTCGTGTTTCTAAATCCAGGATTAATATTTTTTATTATTTTTTTTTTATTATAAGTGGCTTCAAATGTGTCCATCATTATAGTGGTCTTTTTGTTTAGAACCTCAGCATTTTTGCAGTAATTAGCTCAAATTTCCACTATACGAATTTCGAAAATTTGGCTGGGTGGTCAATTGTTGATTATTGTGATTCAGTGTCCCGACAATTTCTATCGCACCAATATCGGCCATTAAAATGCTCCAAGTCAACACCAACTTCCAGGAGTCCATCGCTGCTGTGCGTGAACTGATAAAGCAAGACCGACATGTGACATACCGTGAGATTAAGACTGCCTTGGGCATTAGAATCACTAGCATCAACAAGGTATTACATGTTCATTTGGACGTGAACAATAGTTGTTCTCGTTGGATACCACATAATTTGATGAATGCTTAATAAAAGGCTCGTGTCGATTGCAGCAGAGAAATGTTGGCAAAATACAACCGCGGTTGCTCAAATGCACTGTGTAACACCGTCACAGGTAACGAATCATGGATCTATGCATAAACGCTGGAAAATAACGACCTCTGTAACATATTTTCCCAAACATATTCTGCAGGAACAAGTATATGTTTGAACATACTTCGAACATAGATATGTTTGCAAGTTCCAAACCTACTTGTATTTAAATGCAAACAGTACCATGTTTACTGACAAACATGTATGCTTTTACATGGGAAAATATGCATTCCTCATTCCAAACATCCATATACTTACGTGGAAGCATTCGCGTGTTTCCCCTAAACATACATATACTTACGTGGAAACATGCGAATTTCCTCCCAAATATAATAATATTTAGAAACGAATTATTCTTCGATATTTAGAATAATTAATTTTAACAATATAAATCCACATTTATAAATAATTAATACAAAAAATTAATGGATTTAAAACGGTTCTTTTTACATTTATTTGCATTGAACGCATTATTTTTTTCATAAAATCAGAATGTGCTGCTCTTTTGCTTCTCTTTTCTTTGTTGTCTCTCACGTTTTTGTTTTCAGAAGGTTTCAGCTAAGCGTTGGCTATCACTATGCGTTGGTACACAAAAAAGTTATTTATGTACAAATCAAGTTCATGCAAGCCAAGCGTGGATTAATTACTTGTGTTTTTTTATATTACACGTATTTCACAAATGGTCCGCCGTTCCGATTTTCTCAGTAAAGGCTCGGACAGACAAAGGGTTCACGTTGTTGCCCTTACCAGTTTCTTTTCACAAAATCGTATCCCACTTTGGTAGCCCATTTAACCGTCCCAGACTTCGTTTATTCTTGTTTCACGCTTTTGATATCCTCTGTCCGATGAACCATTGACGACTGAATACATGAAACTAAAACGCAATACATCAGGCAAAATATGAAACACTTCATCTGCAATTTACATGCACATTCAGGAATATTTATGACTCACTGACTGAGAGAATAATGCAAATATACAGATACACACTTTCAAGATAGACTCATTCGTCGCCCTTTTGTATTCTCTTGCTCTCGAGCGATGCATAGACAGTGCAATAAACAAAGCTGTATTTGTATCACAACCATAAATATATGTGGATCGCAAACACATATATTATAACATATTAATCATTTTGTCTCAAACATGTAATATTGAATAGCAAACACAATGTGTTTTTACAAAAACACACTTTATATTGGCATCCAAACAACAAAAAAGACAGATTTTTCAGCGAGTAGGAGCCCGAAACAAAACAGCAATCGAGCGTATGGGGCTTTCAAGCCGAGCTAAATCCAACAAAAGTTGTTCGGTATAACCGGTCATGTGGCCACAGTTCATTCAGTGGAACATGGAGCTATTAATTCTTAGTGGTATACCACCATCGGTTTACCAACAGTGTTCGTAGAAATAAGGAAAAACAACAAGAGAAGACGAATCATTTTGCATCACGACAATACGAGCTCTCACACATCAGCTGAAACAATTGGCTATTTTAGCACTCAATAAGTCGAATTGATAGGTCATCCGCCGTACAGCGCTGATTTGGAACCCAATGACCTCTTTTACTGCGATGTAAAAGTTTTTCGACGCTGCTGTTGAAGCGTTAAAAACCCATGTTTTGGAGGTGTCGCAATCGGAGTAGAGAAAGTGCTTCGAAAATTGGTTTGACTGCATTCACAATATATTGAAAATATGAGAATATTTTGAAAAACAATAAACCCATTTCCAATGATAAATTATTGTTTTTTTTATTGCTGAACCCGACATATAAATAGCACCCTCGTATCTGTGTTTGGTTAGAATGCTTCCTTCCCAATAAACAAACTTAAAATTGTATTCTCTGTTAATTTCTTCTTCCCAGATGATTCTAAGATCACTCTTTCGGTCATAGTGGTTACTACTTTGGTCCATTGTGGCGCTTAATTTTACCACCTTTGTCTTAACTTAAATAAAGCGATGTCTTCCACAATAAAAATTCTTTAAAGTCTGCAAACATTTGGAGGTTAATAATTCAAAATATATGTGGACAACAATACATTTCCTACATGTTCTACCTTCCTTCAATTTTCCTCGTCCATTGTTTTGCCTTAGCATACGCACGAAGGGACTAAGTCAATTAGGTATAATGAACGTTTTTGATAGCTATAGTCTTCACATTTTCTGTTCATCACACCATTTATATGTTTATTATACCAAATTACTTCTGTCTTCTATACCTTTAGATATCAAAATAATTGCCTTGATTGTGAGTGTAACACCCACAGCTATAGTGGCTACCATTCTATATGTTTGTATTCCTAATGGTGCCTACTTTTAGGCTTATGGAAATGAAAAAAACAACAGCATAACCATACTGTAAATTGCGTATTTGAATTCCTCAAATTAAACGAAATACTGAATACAATTACCTTGAAAATTAATTTGCAAAAAAGGAAAAAAATCAAGCGAATGCAAAACCCCATTAAAATAAATTCCATTCCATATTTACATTAAATTAATGCAAGTTAGAGAGAAACATGGTATTTATAAACGTATACTTTTGTTGGTGTTTTGCTCAGCAACTGGTTTATACTCGTATTGAAATGTATCCTCTTTTGTAATATAAACTTGGCTAAATTGCAGATATCCGTATGTACCTACGCGTATCTGTGCAAAAAAAAACAACATGTCGAAAGATGTTGTGATGACAACGACCCTTTGAGCACTCCAGAATTTAAAACGGTTTCCATGTGTACGTATACGCACACATAGTAAGTTCATGTATGTCCTTAGGTTGGTTTTGAATAAATAGAAACCATTCACACACATTTCCAAACCCATGCGAATATGTATGTAGCACAGCCTTGTAGCATACATGCCGTATATCGCTCGCCTATCTGCTGATGAGCCTAAAAGTATACATTAATATATCTTTATGCATTCAGTAAGTAATATAGACTGAGAGCAACAAGCTACATGCTATTCATATTCTGAGTATTCTCATTTCTATTTACGATGGTAGTAAGGAAACAAAGGATTTCCGGAGGGCCAAAAGAGGAATCAAATCATGTAAAATATTGCCTATGAAAATAATCGTTGGGTCGGGGTTTTGCAATACAAGCTTTTGCTATTTCCATACTCCGTCTTCCCCTTTAAAAGATCTTATTCAATAGTTGCGGCCGCAAATCCTCGTATCAGCCAGATTGTTGGCCTCGTTTAATGATGTCAACTTTACATTTAACCATATGGGTGCGTAGCCGTAGTAAGAGATTACTTAAACACATGTATCAGAATGCAACTTGCTTAACAACATACAATGGAAACCTCCTCTCTATAAAACATCCAGCCCAGTTTATGTACCCTCAGCCAGTGCATTCAATCCCCGTTGACATCCTTAGCCCGTCTTCTTCTAGCGCATCAAACTTTTAAAAGTGTTTGGTTTGAATTTATAAAACGACCTTCTAACCTCCTGCCACCGACCGCCCTTACAACGTTTCCCCATTGCGGCTCAGCTTTATTCTTTTTATTATCTTGACTTCTTGCATTTAATGTTTTCTTGCAATCCTTTATCTTTTTAGTTTTTTTGCATATTTTTTTTATATTTTGCATTTCAATAGACGGATTTTTCCGTTTGTTTTTTTTTTGCATTTTTTGCTTTTGGCTAAATATTGCATAAATTACGAAAAAAATGAAGAAAGCAACTAAAATGACAAACGCATCTCCCTACCCACAGTACACTTGAGATAGGGGTCTGCTTTTAGTAGATCCTTTTTTACCTCCTTCTTTCTGGGTTTCCTTTCGTAACTTTTGACAAAGAAGTCAAATTGTGCATTTTATTTTCATGTTATATTTTTTTGCCTTGATAACAATTTGTAATCTGTTAAAAAGCCCCAAGTTGTAAGTGTCCAGAAGAAATGAATTTGCAGAATATTTTTTATGATACTTATTATTGTTATTGTTCATTTCGTTGGAAATGAATGAGTTCATGTAGAAGAAACATATTGCATACTTTTTGGGTTAACTCATGAAATACGATAAGCGCCTAGAAGCTAGCATGTAATCTTGACAATCCTGGAAGTTGATAATGAAAACAAAGATTGTTATTTAAATTGATTGCATACATTAAGCTATAAGGGTTTAATATTTATTTTATTATTTGTCTTTTATATCAAGTCCAGTTTTCCAATTCACGATAATCTTCAAATATATAAATCCTCATAAACATTTTATTTGTAATCCTTTTAATAATATATAATCTTCAACATACATTGCATACTTTTGGAGTTACTTATAAACAGAAATGGGTCGCGAATAATTTCGAAACAGATAAAGCCGATATTCGATTCAATTTCTGCACGTAATCAATTATTTCGGTTGTAAATTCAATACTTTTGATTAAGATGAAAAGGCTTCCAAGAGCAAAACTATTCCCAATCGATGTAAAAGTGAAAAGTAAATCACTGAATTTAAAAGTACAAAAACACACTTCTCCAAGTACCAAGCACTTGATGGGACATAATGGGACAATAATGTAAAAAACTAATTTCAACCGCAAGCTATAATCTTAAAGTTGTCACCTCTATAACGTTAGCTATCGAGAAAATAGTACGGGACCTCAAATACTCAAAAATCCTTTCAAAATGCCACGAAATATCTTTGGTTTTACTTTTGATCTCTCCCTACTTTCTAAAGATTCGTGATGTAATATTTAAATGCAATATTAATACGAATTTCCTAATTATTCGTCTTTAGCGCTGTTTTATTTCCCGTTAACGAAACAAGGCCCCATTTAAATTACACCTAGTACACCTGTTTATTTTATTAATAAAGGGTGTCTCAGTAAGAAAACTTTTTTTTGAGATAGTTAAGATTTTTGTACTGGAAAATGAAGAAGACATGTTCCGATTAAGTATAGAATAAAATACCCGTCAAGTGGTCAGGTCATTACTTTTGTCATGAAATTTTCCATGACTTTTTCACCCAGTTGTGGTTGTATCTCACCGATGACGCGTTGGATCTCGGATTTGGCCTCAGGAACTGTTTCTGGTTTATTCGCATAAACCCGAGATTTCACAAAACTCCAAAGAAAGATGTCGTACGGCGTTAAATCGCAAGATTTTGGTGGCCAGTTGACGTCACAATTTCTTGAGATAATTTGTTCTGGAAATCGTTGCTGTAATAAATCGATTGTTTCATGCGCGATATGGCAGGTGGCGCCGTCTCGCTGAAACCAAATGTCCTCCAGTTGAGACCACAAGAACTCCATTATCATGTTCACATTCACTGAAATTTCGGCGTCCTCTTCAAAAAAGTAAGGCCCAATCACGCCGCGGGACCAAAATCCGCACCAGACAGTTGCTCGTTGTGGGTGCATTTGTTTCTAATCGATTGCATGAGGATTTTCTAAGCCCCAAATTCGACAATTTTGTGTATTCACGAAGCCATTCAGACGGAAATGCGGTTTATCTGAGATGGTAATTTTTTTGAAAAATTGTCATTTACTTGACTTTACTCCATTACCCATTGAATGAATTGCCGGCGCTTTCCATGGTCCGCTGGTTTGAACTCCTGAGTAACCTAAATTCTGTTCGCATGAGAGACGCTTGAAAACGACCCTTAGACCTTAATGAAAAACTCGTAGCAACCAACAAAAATTAATTTTATTTGGATGGAATGCACAGCTTTCCAGATATAGGCGTTTTTTCCAAATTGATCATGGAGTTCAATGGAGTCCCCCAGGTAACCCATTACCCATTGTCGTTTACGCATTCCCCATTGCCCATGTGTAATAGGTAATTGTGATGGGTAATTCCCCATTGTCGTGGTCAACAACACATTATCATCCCCGTAATCTGTGGGTAATGAGTAATCGAATTGGGTAATTACCCATCGCTGTGGGTAACGACACATTATTCCCCATACCCTAAGGATAATGAATTACCTATTCCCTGTGGGTAACGCGTCATCTAAATGGGTAATTACCCTTAGCTGTGGGCATCATCCCCATTTTTCCCCCATACCATGTGGGTAATGGGTTGATGACCAATACCTATTCCCCACAACTATGGTCACACATTACCCACGAACAACGCTTTAACCCCTTTAAATTGCCAGGTTCAGATGGAATATCATCTGATATGCTGCACCTATATTTTGGTAATTTATGGATCTTGTCTCAGACTATCCTTTGTACCAGATGAGTGGAGAGAAGTATAGCTATGGGTTCCCCACCCAAATCAGTAAAAACGAATCAGTTATCCCCTAAGGACTGTGGAACGATTAGCCTTCATTCTCAATTGATTTATACTTATATATTAAGAATCGAATTAAGCCCAAGAAAAGAAGTATCAGTGAGGAAGAAATTTGTGGAGTATACCTCGCATAATGAAGATGTTTTCACTGAATGTAGTTGGGTTTTTAGGAACTTGACTTTAGCAGTCTTCTTGGACCTCTGGCGCTAGAAGGAACTTCCTCGATGCTTCGCGCATGTTCCCGCTTATTGTCGACGGGCTAGGTGAGAAATTTGGTGACGCATGGCACACCTCAAGAAGAAGTAACCTCCACCTTACTTGTGCTATTAGTGGTATGTTTAGTTCCACCGTCTACGATCAGTGATTTAATGCAATGCTTTGGGGAAACTGTCGACTGAGGCTAAAGGCAATGGCTTGTGACTAAATACCTTTAAGACGTATTAGGTCCTATTTATTCGCAGACGAAATATTGAGTAGTTTTGGATGACCAAGCGTGACGGTGTAGTGCTATTATTGTCGTCTAAAGCCAAATCTAAGGGATTTCTAGTTGAGCGGAAATTAAAGTGGGGACAAATAGTGAGAAATGAATTAAGAAACACATTATGTTCCACATACCCTGTGAGTAATGGGTAATTAATCTTAGCTGTGGGTACGCACCAATTATTTCCCATATACCATGTGGGTAATGTCTAGACGACCATTACCTATTCCCCACTACTATGGCTACAGGTTACCCACGTAAAACGAACAACTCTTAAAGCCCTTTTAATTTAAAAGGTCCAGATAGAATATCACCCGATATTCTGCACCTATATTTTGGTCATTTATATTTCTCGTCTTATACTATTCTTTGTAACAGATATGTATAGTGAAGTGTAGCTATAGTTTCTCTACCCAAATCAGTAAGAACGAATCATGGATCCCCTAAGGACTGTGGAACGCTTAGCCTCCCATCCTTTGTGTTGAAAGTCTTGATTTTCAATTGATTTATATTTTAAGATTCGAAATAACCCCAACAAAGAGTTTTGTCAAAAGACCGCTTAGTGGTTACCTACGACAATAGTTCAGCCAGTTATTAACCAAGGATTATTAGGTGGATGGAATGCCTTAAGTAGGAGCTGTCAGTTCAGACTGCCGAGCAAGCTTTAAGGAATTGCAAACATGTGCATTTATGGTGCCAGGACGAGCATCTCTTAAATGACTGTAGACATCATTATGTATCTTATCTCCCTAAACCTCCACGTAGAATGATACACTCCTAGAAGCGATCTTAAACTAAGAGAACTGTTATTTTGGAAGTGAGCTCTTCTGAGATATGCCAATATTCTCCTGGAGATAAATAGATTCAATCAATTGTCGTACATGTGACAATAACACGGTGCGACACCAAAAAAAAGTGATGGGGTACATATCTTAGCCCAAGTGCTAGATAATAAGCAAAAACTAACTGGCTTCTAAGGGATAATAATGAATTTTGTGATTTTGCTGTTTCGATTAAAAATAGTCCACATAATATAATGGATTTTGTCATATTTCAGCTTTTATCTAGCACTTGGGCTAAGATTTATGTATTGGAGTGTTCGGACACATATAGTGAAATTTTAAGGCGATCATTTTTGTAGAACATTTTGACCACGCCCCCGTCAATTTGGAGCAGTTTTTTACGAATTTAAAAAAAAAAGTAAAAATTATGGTTATACGTGACAGTTATAGGGTTAATTTGTTCTACAAAAATGTTTATCTGAATCTTTTCTATAAAATTTCTCAACATATTTTGAACCTCAGAAGTAAAGAACACACAATTTTGCATGCCAATATGTTGCAGGAAAGTTCCGAGGGGCGGAAACTTTGACCAGCTGTAAAAAAAATTCTGATCAGATCGGGCAAAACGCCGATACACGTATATTTTTGTTTAGACCTTTCTGCCAGAATCCGTTGAAATCCGTAATTTTCAAAAAAAATCTAATTTTGTCTCACAGTGTAATATGCGGATGGTGTAATCTTGGATATTGTACCGGAGCGATTGGACAAATGGAATACCCTCTTTTCTTTTGGGAAATTAAAATTTTACTGGCTTCTGGCACGAAAACTGGAGTCTTCGGCGACTTGTTTTTAGGACTGTTTGACAACTGTATTTTCTTAAAAGCTGAAATCCTGGCCATCACAAGAGCTGCAGAAAACTTAGGCGAGTTAGACTGAAGTACTATTGGGAAAATTATTGTCTTCGTTGTTAGTAAAAAGGTACTTAGTGCAATCAAATCAAATTCGACCTAATCGAAACTGGTTAAGGAATGCAAACAAGTTCTGAGTAGACTTTGCTGGGGTCCTTGTTATAGCAATATAGCAAGTAATGAGGCAGCTAACTCTCTTGCCAGAAAAGGTTATGCCAGTGCTAGCCAGGATTCATATACCTCTGTTAGACTTTTGATTTATTTCCTTTCTACTCTAATGGGCATCTGTACTCCACGCAAATAAATTGTTAATGGTTAACGAGGGCAGACTACAAGATTCCTAGGGAGTTATGTCTGATGCTGGATATATACTGAACCCAATCAAAACTAAATAAATATAAATAGTTTCCCATTACATTCCATGAAGGAATTGGGGAGAGATCCTCACAGCCAGTGTTCTGTACGCTATCTAGTTTTATACTCACTGATTGGGCCCAACTGTTTTACCCTGATTCCGAACGGTATTCTGAGAAGCATTTTCATTGCTAAATACTCGATAGTGTCGTCATCACTGTGTGAGGTGACTGCAGGCGAAACAAATTTCAGGTGGTCAGAGCAGAGATTGAACCCAGGATCTCATGTACAAGAGGCGCGCACACAAACCATTGCACCACCGACGGCCACGCAATATCTACTACAATTGGGAAAGGCCGTTCTGCATCTTATCATTGGGGTAATCTTGGGGAATTGTGATAAGAGCGGCCTCACCCTAAGTAGTTCAATGCGGAGATTGTTTACTGTCGTCTGTGTGAGGATGAAGAGCATATTGAAGCCAACACGACACCTTCTCCATCATTTTCTACTTCTACAACGCAGGAGGCAGCATTAATTTGGTGGGTTTGTTGTGGAAGGTTGGTATTATCTTATTTCTGTTGATCGTGGGGTACAACGGACGATTATGCGACTACTAAACTAATTTAGAGGTTCTGTATTCCGTCCCCTAATTCCCCCGCCCAATTTCTTTGTGGTATTATCTGTGCTATTTGACTGTAGACGTAGTAATTGTTAATATTTATACATAATATTGATTATTATTGTTGACATTGATTAGTAGTAGTAATAGAACAACGATTTATATAGTGATTGGTTATTTTTCTTGTGTCTCTGTTTATTTGTCATTTGTGTAACTTCAACAATTTCACATATCTGCCTTCCAAACACTTCTTTTCTTCTTTCCTTCCCTACATGTATATTTTCTTCACAGGACAATCACTATGGTTCAGCAGCAAGTATAGTATCAACGGGATAATCCTTGATTGTCTTAGTTGTTAGATGTCCTTAACTTAACCTAAAGCCTAAAAGTATACTGTGTATTTATCATTCCATGCCGCCTAAGAGTAGATATGTCTTAATCTTTAAGTGTATGCTGGTGAAGAGTGAGTTTGCATAATTGAATTGAAATATCAAATTGTATTTACACTATACGTAGTGATTTAATAAAGATTTCTAAACTCACGGGTCAAAATGTGGACCATTGCTAGACTCTCTAAACGGAATCAGCAATTTTAAACTGGTTTCAACCCTGTACTTGAGTGTTTTGGAATTTATACATATTCAATTAAATTCAAAATTTAATTGGAAAATTGGGAAGTACGTTTGATTAAGATTTCAAAATTCTGCTGTGGAAAAAATACTCTATCAAAATTTTGAAAATATATTTTTCTGTTTCGTCGTATGAGCTCCATATTGAACAAAAATGTCCCCGGTAGGGCGCAATAAGTACCCCCTTCAATATGCTCTTCAGCTCTCAATATGAATTTTTTATTATTGTTCTCACCCTGACAGTTTAACGCCATTTCGATGTTTTGGGTCGGAAAGCAGTTTACTTGTAAAACAAATTATCATGTCTGGTTGGTAAACATTTTCAAAAAAAACCCTTTGGGATAAACGTAAGTGAAATTTATTACGTTGAGAAAAAATCACCTAAAAGTATGCTTTTGTTCGCATACTATAAACTTGAAGTAATTAAATGACTGTATTTTGGCACACCCTATAAAATTCTTCTGTTATTTTTCACGCTAAATTTATAAAATATCTTGTTTGAACTAAATCAATCGATTAAAGATGTCGGCTATGAGATATGGCACTGAGGTATACATATATGCGTACCACCCTCTAGTTAATTGTGAATTGAATCAAATTTGAAAGGTGCATTTTAATATGATTATTAACAGATGCATATGAAAGATTATTAGCCAGAAATTGCCAAAATGCACTCTAAATTCCACGGACGTATTTAACCCTAAAAGCATGCCACATTTTCGATAATAACATATGACAGAGTTGCATAATCAATCAATCATGGAGTGAAATGAATAAAGGTTAACTTACTTTAAGATAAAGGTTAAACTTGTAGTGTGTGTATAGCAGATTATTTCAATAAAATAATTGAGAGTAATAGCCTAAATAAATTAGTATAAATACTTGATAATAATAATAGATTAATATAATAAATAAAGGTTATTTAATTATAAAATTAAAGCAAAGGTTATTATATATTTCTTTTGGTTTCTTTTGGGATTTTAACGTACATCGTTATATAGAGACTTGGTAGCTGTGTATTCGAATTAAATACCTGAGAGTGAAAAACTGGTTGGTTCAAAAAATTTACGTGATTTATGAATTAATATCATGCAATATAAAGGAGATGATTAAATCTGAATTTGTATCAGGCATGAGGAAAGGAAATAAATTCCAAACAAAAAACCTATTTCGCTCAAAATAATATATATCTCTAACAAACTCCAAAATAATGAGGTTACGTTTTTGCTAACTCTTTACAATAATTGTTGATTTTGAAGCCTTCAATTACTGAAGGTTTATAATCACTTTAAATATTTTGGTCTGGTCTTAAACAAAATGTCCTTCCACTCAAATGTCACGTACTTTCCCTCATGCCCTCTTGGCAAAACTTTACACGTTTGCTATTCTGCTTGTTTACAGTTAGTTACCTGACATGGCCTGACCAAAAATGTAATGCCTAGCTAAACAATCGTTTGTGTAAACCCTAAAATATGCAACAGCTTTCCCATAGTAATACAAAAACAAATATTTGTTAACAAATACTCTGCTTACATTGTGAAATATTCAAATAGCTTTTTATATAATTAGAAAGGAAAACAATGAGACAATACAACGAAACGAATAAGGTCATGAAGTTATGGAAGAATAACAACTGCATAAACTTATATTTTCGTATTTAATGTAGTATACTTTCAGGCGTTGAGAATGTACAATATGAATGGATTGATTTATAGGGGGAATTTAAAAAATTTTTAAATAATTTATTTTGTTATTTCAAGGAAATATAGTTTATAGAATTGCATTCTGTTATAGGCTTGCTTACTTTTATGCTACCTTGCTTTACTCTCTAAATCTCTTAATATAACTCCAAAAGAAAGCAATGAGACAAAACAGAGAAATTTATTACATCAAGAAGATGGGACGAAAAATAAATATAACAATTCTGTAATTTAGAATTTCATAAAATATACTTTTAGGCGTTGAAAGTGTTTAATGGATATACATTGGTATCTGACGAAAATGTTAATGATTTAAAGATATCTGATATGAAAAGCATGATGGAAGTAGCTGAAGAGGAAATGAAGTTCAAAAATATTCTGATTTGCAGTCCTTGGTTCTAAAAGCAAACAAAAAGATTGACTAAAGTGTTGACGGTATTAACTTAAAATCCATTGACGGGGCAAGAAAAATTACAAAAATAATGCCCGCAATTGCTAATACTTTTTTCGGGCATATTTCGGGCATCTTAACACGAAAATGTATATATATAACATCGATATATCAGACGATTTGATACTCAAGCTAGACATATCAGACTACTTTCTGAAGTGCCTTCAAATATGTTTGAAGTATGTTGAATTTAGGTACACCTAGATAAGAGCTCACACCTTCAGAGTTTTTCAATAAATTGTCTTCAAAATTAAAACAATTTCCCTTTATTTTGTAAGGCTTTAATTACGGAAAGAACAATTGTATATATTTTTGTTTCCTGTTTTTCGAAATTTTATTTTTTCTAAAAAATAATCGCGCTTCGAATTGCTATTTTCATTTGCTGGCTACAGCTGGGTTTAGGGAAAATTGGAAAAATTGTACATTCATTTCCTCCAAATTTCAAAATATTTTGAAATTTACTTACATTTAAATAATTAAGTAGTGTGAATTTCCAGGTTGATATCATACATGTTATGTACATTTCTAGTCGTTTCTCTTCATCCACCTTTATTTTGCAATCACACATATTATTTCCTATACAGTTTAAATGATTTATCTGTGCCAACTAAAATACATCTCAGTATTTAGGTCAATTCCTGACAGTTTAATGATATAAAGCTTATCTATATCATAATTATGAGTTAATAGGCCATAATTATAACGTTCCAGTTTGAAGGCTAACCCAATTACGTTGTAATTCACCAGAGTAGTCCAAATTTGTACAATATATTGGACAGCTTCGTATTTACGATATTTTCAGCAAATAGCCTTGATTATAATTAATGGTTGACATGACTCGCATGCTACCGTACATAAAATGTCAGTATACACAGCCCAAGAGTATGCCTCATTTTTTGTTTACAACCAGCCAAATCATCATATACCGCTATGGGTTATGTTTTGAGAGCACAACGATGTGCTTAATTTTATGCTGTCAATTTAAACAACAGCTCGTAGGCATATATGTATATACAAACATACATGTAATTCCCCGTAAAGTCGACAATGGCTGTTGTTATGGCGCCTAAACTTAGCCAATGCTATTCTCATAAAATCTCTTGTATTATCACATTGTCGATTCGTAGTATCTAAATAAAATTCCATAAAAAACAATGCCCAATTATCCTATAAACTTTTTACTCTCCCATTTTTTTTGTGATATGAGAATAAAATATTTTATTTTTAATTTAATGAAATATGCATGAGGGAGAATTTCGTTAAGGCTCTTTGTATAAGGATTATAATGCAAATAATACAACGGTACAAAGGCATACTCTTAGGCTGAATATAGAACTTTTTACTTTTTGGGATATTGTATTTTATTGTAGTGAAGTATATTAAAAAGGTTTATGAATTTTACAAATATGCATACAATACAGAATGTATGCACAAAAACTGTATATTTTAATTGCTTTAGAAATAAATATTATTTTTTTTCAAATGTATGCTTTTGGTATTATATAAGTATAAAATAGTAGAAGTTTTTCATTGAAGTTTAATTGGGAGGGGATTATTAAAAGATTTAAAACTTAAAGCATACTTTTGGGACGTATACTAAAACTAAACGTTTTCATAAATAATAATATGAATTATGGACAAATGACAAATTTAAGTCATTAAGTTGCTGGTGCAGTAATTACGATATTGGAAAATGTTAACTCAAATATTTTTCGGTACAATTGAAAAATTAGCAAATCGTTCTAGTACTCGTATCATTCTAGATACTTAAATTTTGATGAATTTATACATGTCCTTTGGGCAAATAATGCATCAATTTCAACAATGTTGTTTGTTGTGCCAAATATTAGGTAGAAGTGGCTGTCACTATTGACACACTTAGTCCAATGACGAGAGTTCTGATACCAGGGTACGTCGCATTCCATCCCCATCGTTGAACTAGTAAACTGATCTAGTATACTTATTGAGTGTTCAAGCCATATGATATCACACATAGAGAAATGCTTAAGAGTTTCCATTACTCTCTTCGCTGCCTATTTCATGACGACGAGGTAGTAGGCCATTTCATAGAGTTTTATTTTCTTCGGTATTTTACCAATTTTACACTTTCGTTGGACAGGAAACGGACAGAAATCAAAAGGAATTCGTATTTTCGTTCAATATAAACAACATAAAACGGAATTTAGCTGCCATTAGCATCAATAAACACTATTTAAAATTAGTTCCTGTCTTCTTTGCTCTCTCATTCTCTATCATCGGCCTAGTACCTTTTCGATCAGCTGTGCCACAGAATCCCCCTGTATCACATCACGAAGTTCCATGATGTGGCTGAGGAAGAAACTTCCATTAATCACTGGTGAACCATTTAGTACTGTGAAAAAACAAGTCATAAGATCATTCAGCTTAAGTCCCTGAATTTCTGTTAGATAAAACACAAACTTAGATCGTAGATATTATACAAAGGGCCGAGCAATATCCAATCTTACAGCTTCGGCAGTTGTTATGAGCTAAGATTCCAGGAGTAGGAGGGTGCATGCCTAATAAAAAGTGTCCAGTGATCAAAGCTACTAATATACAGATATCTTGTCTGGAAATGGAGATCAAGTTTAACTTACGGTTCTGGTAACGATTTAGGCCAAATACTAACTCAAATATTTTTGAGGGAAATTTGGATCATTGCCAAATCGCTGCTGCTCTTTTATCCCAGAACTATGTGGACTTCGCTATGTAGGTCGTAGGCATAAACCTAGTTTGAGTGCAACTCTTATACGAGGGTTTCTGTTTATATTTCTAGCCTAATAAAAGAAAAACAAATCCTGATGTTTGAAATTGGTTTTACTGATTTTCAAAAAATTCTCTATGAAGAATAATATGCGTCTGAACCAATTTTCAAAGCACTTATGCCACTGCGAATGAGGTAACTCGAAAACACGCCGTTTGAAGGCATCCGGCATCAAAAAACGGTAATCACCCAATTTGTTAATAAAGCCTGGGAGAAATAAAAAATCATTAGGTGCCACATCGGGGCCCTAAGGATGATGACCCATCAAATCAAGGTTTTTGCTGGTTAAATATTGGTTTGTTTGACACGATATATGAGAACTATCCTTGCCATGATGGAGAACGATACTTCTTTAGGGGTTCGTTTTCGTTAGTTCACCAAAACTTTTAGCAGATTCACTATTGAGCATCCTATTGCGCTCGCATGGAACTGATGCCATAGGACCACTTATGCCGAAGAAGGCACGCCACCATATACTTTTTAGTGCTTCGTCCAGGAACACATTTTATTGGATTTGGCTCCTCTTGGAAGGCCCATAAAGACGACTATCGTTTAGTCCTAAACTCTTATACTGTCTGTGATTCGTCGCCTGTCGCTACATTATAGATGACATTCGAAGAAGAGCCATTAATTATTTCCTGACACGAGACGAGTCCTTTTTGTAATTGAAGTGAACTGAATTGTATTGGATTAAATTGAATTGAATTGCATGGAATTGAATTGAATTGAATTGAATTGAATTGAATTGAATTGAATTGAATTGAATTGAATTGAATTGAATTGAATTGAATTGAATTGAATTGAATTGAATTGAATTTTTTTTTTTTTTTTTAAATTTTATTATAAACATTACTTTTGACAATTTGAAAAATTCAAACCCCACGAAGCTTTTGGCTTGTCTGCGGGTGTAATTGCTATAAAAATTGACAAATTTTAATATTTACAATGTATATTCAGTTCTGCATTTATAAGTTGTAATATAATATAATATAGGTTATAATATATTTATTTTTGATTAAGTAATAAATAATTTTTAATGAGTTTTTTTCTACTTGTTTTATCTTGAATATCTAAAAGATATGTTGGCATTGCATTCATGATTGATGGCAGTGTTCTGGCTAGCGAGATTTTCCCATAGTCTGTTCGGAATGCTGGAATTACGAAACGTCCTTGTTCTCTTCTTCTGGTGCTGTGTCTGTGGCTAATTCGTTGTAGCAATGTGGGGTTATTATAGAACTCAGTTATTGTTGTTATGTTAAAGATACTTTGTAAATTGAGTATTTTAAGAGTTTTATTTAAATTGTTTGAGCTTTGTGAGTTTATACGAAAATTAGTTTCATTTCTATTTGGATGAGTAATGTATGTGTTGTTTTGAAAGTTATTTATTTCATTTGTTTGATATGTGTTTGGTTGTGTAATGTTCGTATTGTTTTGAATAATTTGATTTTGAGTGTATTTTTTTTGGTCGTGTCTGAGTAGAATTTTTAATAGGCGAGTTTGTGTTTTCTGTAGATTTTTGTATTGTTTTGAACTACCAAATGCAGTTACCCCGTGCCGTAGGCTGGATTCAACTAATGAGTAGTACACTTGTCTTGGTATACGAGAAGGAGCACAATTGCTAAGATGGTATAGAGCGAACGATGCTTTATTTAGCTTCTTCTTCAAGTATTCTATATGTGGTTTCCATTTAAAATGTGCATCTAGATGAACTCCTAAATACTTGTACGTTTGGACAAGTTCAATTTTTGTCGAGCATGAATCTGGTACAGTTTTTCTGCTTTGAACTTCATATGATTTATGCAGGCAGTTGTTGTCGTGGAATATTAAAGTTTTATTTGTTTGTGGCAAATGACGCGGTCTAAAATGCATAAGTTTTGTCTTGGATGCGTTGATAATAAGGCCTCTATCGTGGCACCATCGGGTTAACTTATTCAGTTCTGATTGCAATGTTTCAATTGCCGTATCGATGCATTCGTTGGATACAATGATAGCAGTGTCATCTGCATAGGCATATGCAGTGCTGTTTTTGAGAGCTTTCATCATATCATTGGCGTATAATATATACAAGATTGGTCCTAGCTTAGATCCTTGAGGGACACCGTGTGTGGTTGGCATACTTTGGCTCGTTGTGTTTTCAATTTTAACTTTGTAATTTCGGCAATTAAGATAATTTTTGAACCACTCTATGCATTTTCCTCTAATTCCAGTATTTTCAAGCACTTCTATCAGTTTACTATGAGACAGTGTATCAAAAGCTTTGCTGAAATCAATAAACAGGCCTAAACAATGCTGGTTTTTGTCTAGCCGTTCATTAACATGATTGGCGAATAAACCTAACAACTGGTTTATGTTTTTGCCTTTCTGAAACCCGAATTGTTGCTTGTTTATAATATTGTATTTGGAGAGAAAGTCATTTAGCCTCCTCACCACTATTTCCTCTAGAACTTTTTCCACAGCTGAAAGTATAGATATTGGTCGATAATTGTTATAATCCGATTTTTTGCCACTTTTGTAAATTGGACGAATTATTGAGGTTTTCAGAGTTTGTGGTATTGTGGATCCTTCAAAGGTACTATTAATTAATTTGGTTATGGTTGGTGTTAGGAGTCTAGCATTTTTCTTGAGATCAATTGATCGGATTCCATCCGCTCCTGCACTTTTTCTGGGATTAAGGTTTGCCAATATATTGAAAATTTCCTGCTCTGTTGCTTGAGTCATAAACATCGAGTTCGGTGTGCTTGTATATGTCTCGGGTAATGTAATTGTTGTACAATTGTGCAGTATGTTTTGTACATTGGAATTGAATTTTAACGCAAAATTAGAAGCTATTTCTTTGACTGTTTCGTTAGAGAAGTTTTTCTTTATTGTTCTGTCAATGTTCTCTGTTTTATTTCCTATGATTCTGCCAATTATTTGCCATGTAACCCGTATGTTTTTTCTATTTTTGACGAATTCCCGAAAATTATAAGTATTTTTTGCAAAAATAATCTTTTTATTTAAACTATTGTTAAATTTTTTGTATACGTTTTCGTTGTGTTTGTTATTTTTATTTTTTACCCATTTTTTGTAAAGTTTATCACGTATTTCACAGCATTTAAGTAGATCTTCATTCAACCAAGGGTAATCATTTCGCTTTTTTATCCTGATTTGGTTTTGTTTTGATTTAGCATAAATTTCTTCAAAAACTTTACATACATTATTAAACAATTGGTTAGCATTTTCTGAACGATTTATTATCTCTTCCCAGTTTGTGTTATTTACTAATTGGCTTACTTTTTTATTATCAATATATTCGGTTTCGTCACAGTGTGCTGAGTTTTTTGTGTTATTCTTTGTGCTGTCTTTGTTTTGTATACACCCAAAAACAGTGAAGTGATCCGATATTGTTGTTGTGATTACTACCGCACTTGCTTGTGTTTTTGTCTCATTACACCGAGCGAAGAAATGGTCAATACACGTGTTTGTGTTATTGTTTACGTCTTCTCTCGTCGTTGCAGTCACCATGCATTGCAGGCCGTTTGATGCTAGCATCTCCAAATAAGTTGTTGTTGTTACTGTATTGGTTTTGTGTAAATCTATGTTCATGTCACCTACCAGTATTATGCTTTGTTTACTTGCTATTTTACTGAGTTCTTGTTCTAACTCGAAAACAAATGTATTTATGTTCTGATTTGGTGGGCGATAAACTGGTATGACTGCAATACTTCTGTTGTTTATTTTAATATCTATTTTTGTTATTTCCATAGATGTTTTGGTAATTTGAATATGCTCATATAGTATGTCTTCTTGTATGTAAATTGCAATTCCTCCTCCTCTGCCTTCTCTGTTTAGAAAAATTGCCTTGAATCCCACAATTTGGTAAAGTTGGTTTTCTTCGTTTTGAATGTTAGTTTCAGTAAGAATTATAAGCCGTGTTTTATTTATTATTGGGTATATTTGCGATAATAGAACGTTGAAGTTTTTTCTTAGAGATCGTATGTTCATATGTATGAATGTTAGGGGACTGTTTAGCCAATTTTTATCAATTTCGCCGAAATTGTGTATTGTTTGGTTGGCCAAACACATTTTATAAAATTATTTTCTTTTATTATTAGTTAAAATTAAACTTAAAAACCATGAAATAATTCAATTCAAAAATTCAGTAATTCACTTTATAATGTTGTAATTGCAGGCAGTGTGTTTGTAGATGTTTATTGTTTGAATATATGTACTAATTCTTTTTTCTTTATTTTATAGTATTCGTTATTTAAATGTTACAACTTCTTATTTTATTGTGTTTTGTTGTGGCACTTTCTGTGTCTATTTCTTTTCTAAATTTTTAATCTGATTTATTAACTTTTAACTTTTCTCTGTTTTATTTTTAATATATTTATTAGATTTTTCGCGCTTTTCATACTTCTTTCC